>CM021107.1:407131910-407430959 GCA_007115665.2 Sequoiadendron giganteum
TTAGTATATAGGTTAGTTTAGATAATAAATAAATAAATTTTAGTTTTATTTTAGTAAATAAATAAATGAATAGTTGGTCTTTGGGAAGTTATTCCCATAAGTTAGTTTGGTATGAGAAATGTAAGGTTATATTAGCCAATGCACAACAATGCAAAAATCATCTGATTGAAATCAATATGTCTTTTTATTTATGTATAGTAATGGTTTAGCTTTTACAATATTTTATATTATCTATCATTTCAATAGATATACATATTTTAAAATATAGGGATCTAGAAGAAAGATTTATAATTTGAAAACCCCCCTTTAGGATGTCACAAATGTAATAAGTTAGGCCATTGGGTGGAAAAATACCCTCTAGCTAAGGTTTTTGGATAGACAAGTAAAGGAAAAACAAACTTTGATTCTAAGAAGCCCACAAAAGGGGAGAAAAAATATTTATTAAAAAGTGAGCTGAAGGAACCCTTGTGTAAAGGAGACCTCAATGATCCCTAGAAAAGAAGGCCCGCCCTTAAGAAATTCTAGGAGATTGTTGATAACCTTCTTTTTGAAAAGGTTTCACTATAGGATAAAACATTACAAGAAACTCTAGTGGAAGTGTTGGAAAGAGAGGAAGAAGTAGGTCTTCTGATGGAGTACACATAAATGAATGGTGAAAGGGCTCCTATCCTAGAGAGTGGAAAGGCAGTTACCCCATAGATGCTATTCCATTGTAGGAAGATAACATATGGTAAGAAGTGGAGGAAAGATATGTGTTTAGGTATTTTTATTCTTCTCTAAAATCAACCTTAGAGGAGGGTGCTAACATGTCCCATGAGGAAGGGTTTACCTTAGTTTCTAAACTAGTCAAAGTGAAAAAGTTCAAGCTAAAAATAGAAATAGGAGGGTCTAGTAGCCCTTTTGCTAAAGGTTTATTAAAGGAAAGAAAAAAAAGTAAGTGGTTCTTTGTATATTGATAATATCAAAGACATTAGACAAAAATCCCTCGATATAACAAGGATCAAGAAAACTATTGATTGTGGGCTAGATCACAAGTAAGGGAAGAATCTCCTCTAAAGACCATCAAGGGAGAGAAATAAAAATGATGTGGAAAATGGGCACCGACCCACACTTATTAACTTGTGCAAGAAGGGTACTTGAAAACTTAAAAGATGAAATTACTCTCATTGAAAGTAATAGGGTTGAACAACCCTCATTCAGATGATCATCTTGCTAACATGGCTAGGAAAAATAAACCATATGCTATGCTTATTCAAGAAACCAAAATGCTAATGGAAATAGTGATTAAATTCAAGAATACTTTTTTTTATGGATAATGGTTATGTGGGTGTAGATATTTCTAGTGTCTCTAGAGGAGTTGCTACTCTTTGGAACCATGTTGACGGTACTCTTTTCCTATTGGACCCCAATCATATTTTTGGTGTGATTTTTACCATAAGATTAATAATCTATCATGGATTATATCTAATATTTATGCTCTGAATTATAGTAATATAATAAATAATACTTGGTCTCATCATATGACTTTTAGAAGATATCACATTGATGTGAAATTTTTTGTTATGGGTGATTTTAATTCCTCATTAAAATTCATTAAAAAAGGAGGTACTCAAACTCCTTCAAATAATAGAGAATATTTGTCTAAATTTACTAACCAAAATGCTTTGATAGACCTGGATCTTGAAGGTGTTGATTTTTAGGGTGGGTTCTTCCCTTATTTAGGTAAGGCTTGTTCATTCCTTGATTTAGAATAATTGGTTGAAGGTTTATTATTGTTCTCTTTTAGGTCTTGCTAGAATTGGTTCAAATCACTACCCTAATATATTTAATGCTAATAGTTTAGGGAAATGCAAAGGTTTCCCTTTTCAATTTGAAAATATGTGGACCAAGCACCCTCGGTTAGATGATAAAATTGTTAAGTGGTGGAACATTAGAAAGGGTTTTCTATATTTTGGCTAGATAAGATATAAATAAAATAAAAATTGAGTGTAAAAAAATGTAACAAAGAAGCATTTGGTAACATCCTCCTCCAAAAATCTAAAATTAGGGCCCAATTAGATATGGTGCAAAAGAATATTTAGGAACTAGGTATAAAATGAAAATATTATGATAAAAGAAAAACGTATTTATGAACTCCAAAAATTATTCCTATAGAAGAAGAATACTAGAGACAAAGATCCAAGGCCATTTGACTAAAGGAGGGAGATCACTAAAGGAGGGAGATCAAAATATTTAATTTGTTAAGATTACCACTTTAAAGCACTAAGCAACTAATATAATAGTGGATAATGATTTGTTTGTGGAGGAGACCTCTATTAGGGATAAATATGATAGCTTTTTAGTAATCCTCCTAAGGATAATTACATCTTGAATTTTTATTTTTATAAAGACTTATTAAACCTCATTCTTAATAGAATTTATGATCATGATAATATAGAGTTTCTAAAGCTTGCTATGAAGGAAGAAATCAAATTGATTGTTTTCTCCTTTGAAAATAACAAAGACATTGGACCTAATGGGTTCTCACACACATCTTCTTCGAAATGTATTTGGACATTGTGACCAAGGACTTCATGTAAACTTCCTATAAATTATTTATGAAGGAAAAAAATCTTACAAAGTTTAAATCTACCTACCTTGTCCTCATTCCTAAGAAGGTAGGTACTATCACCTTTTTAGAATTCAAACCCATTAACCTGTACAATTTGGTCTACAATCTATTCTAAAAATTAAAAAAACATTGCTTTGAGTGCAACATATTATTCCTCAACTAATTTCCCTATAACAACATGAGATTATTCATGAGTAGAAATTTCTAGACTATCACTTTTTAATAAATCTCTTCATTCATTGGAGGTGAACAAAAAATTTGGTTTTATACTAGAAGTAGAAAAGGGATGATTTCAAGAGAGGCTGCAATAAAGAAAGAATTAGAAATGATGTACATAATCATTGACATCAAAGGTAATCACAATACGAGATATGTCTCAATAAATACATCATCCATCACTCAAAAGTGCATGAAGATGGGTGGAGCATAGGAATTGTTGAATTCGTGTGGAAATTTTTTAGTGGAGCTCCATGGAAATGTAGAAAATATCATAAAGTTGGTTTTGTCAATAACTTTTGACCAAAAATATATTTATTACAAATGATTCTTTCAAAAGGAAGATGGAGGATATAATAAAGCAAGATAATGAACAATTTATTGGGAAGCTAGATAAGGCAAAATTTTTGGGTTTTTCAAACCGTTGATAAATCTAAAAATAATTTTGCATGATACAATAAATAAATCTCCATTCTTAATTATAAATTTATATGTTAATTCTTATGAGTTACAAAAAATTGCACTTCTAATAGATAAAGGAATATTTTACGCAAGATAATATGCTAGTCATAGAAAATGTACAATACAATTTAATAAATAGTAATTTGTTTTTTTTTTTTAAATTATTGCATTTGATGCAATTTTCATTTTTTAAGATACACACACACACATATAATGGTTTTGCTAGCGAAAATACCTAACAAACTTTAGAAAGCGAATGTGAAACCATAAAAAGAAAAATTCACAAAACCAAAAACAAAAAACATTTTTTTCAGAACCAAACATCAAGGTGAGTTAAGAAGAGCGGAAAATAATTCAAGGCAGGGAAGCAGGAAGGAAAGAACATCATGTGAATTCTACCAAAGAGAGAGGGAAAGAATAGAAAGAGACAAGCCAAGGGTTGATTTCAAAGTACCACATTGTATCACCTGGCCTAACAATCTGAAGATAAACCCTAAAAAAAAAAAATCAAACATAGCAAAGAAGACCCCTGAAAGCACAACTACTAAGGAGAAAGTAAAAGATAAGAAAAAGAAAAGTGAAAGGACTACAAAAAATCTAGGAATAATACTATCAGAAAAAATGAAACCTTCTCGGTAAAAATAACAAAACAACCTTTTAGTAGAAAAGATGGGAATCAAAGAAAAACATTTTCAAGCAAGAGAAAATAAAAGAAATATCGCGAGAGGAAAAAATCCAAGAGAAACCAATAGAAATTGATTTAGAAGAGGTGACAAAAGAAGACACATAAAACTTACAAAAGTGGCCATAATTTGTAGAATTATTGGCCATAGGAAAGGGAGAGAAGCGACTGAAAATTGGGCAAGAGAAAAAAAAAAACAAAATCACAAATTGAAATTTCTACCAAACAACTACTTTGTAATCATCTTTCTTAAGGAAGATGATAGGAATCACATACTGGAAAAAGGACCTTTTAAATTCGAAGGCAACCCTATTTATATGCAAAAATGGATTCCAAACTTCAATCCCACAATTTCGACACCTTACAAAGAAGCTATATCGATAAGATTATATAATCTATCGATGGAATACTGGTCAAAAGAAAATTAGAGAAGATTGGTAGCATAATGGGAACTCTAATTTAAATTGATACTAAATTGTTGAAGGAGAACTCATACCTCAACGCTAGAATCAAAATAGTAGCAATAAAACAAATTCCAAATTATCTCAAATTGAAATCCAAAGCAAGAACCTGAAAACAAGAGGTGGAAATCGAAAGAAAAAAATTATATTACAGACAATGAAAAATATGGGATCATAAAATAGAATATTGTAGAACTCAACAAAAGAAAAAAAAGAAGTCTAGAGAAAGAAGACACTAGAGGTAAGGAAAGAGGTAACCCAAAGAGAAACAAATCTCAAAGAGAAGAGGCAAGAAATGATCTATCTAGAACATAAAGAGGAAGGAGGCAACACAGAGGAAATAAATAAAAATGAAAAAGCTCCAAAAGAAAAGAAGATGGACCTACTGTCAATACAAGACAAACTTAATGCACAAATAAGAAAGGAAGAAGAAGACCTATTTTCTGAAAGTGAGAACGAAGACTTTGAGGACCTGTACATAATAAAAAATAGGAATATATCTCAGACAATAGAAAAGATGAAGGGTAGGAAATCAAACAAACAAAAAAGAGAACTTGCCCAAGAAAAAGGAATAAAAACCATCAAAAAAATTCTTCAAACGAAAATGGTAGAGGAGCACTCCCTAAAGGAAGAATCATGAGAATAATAACTTGGAATATTAAGGGTCTGAACGCCCCCAATAAAAGGCACCTAATAAAGCACCAATTAGAAAAAAGAGAAGCTTAAATCATACTTCTACAAGAAACAAAAATTGAAGACGAAGACAAAAAGATAATACTGATTAGAGGATGGAAGGCTTCTTTTGCAAAAGAATTTGAAAAAGCAGGGGGACTGGGAGTCCTATGGAAAACTAACTCGGCCTCAGTAATTGCAAGGAAAAAAGAGAGCAATTGGCTATTATGTGAAGTCAAAAATTTGAAAAACAATATGAAATTCTACCTATTTAACATATATGGTCCAATAAGAAACCAATATAAAGATATCCTCTAGATTGCCCCGAGCTAGAATATTACAAATATAGGTGGAAAGAGGATAATAATGGGGGGAGACTATAATGCAGTCCTTAAGATAGAAGAAAATCTTGGGAGAAGGAGAGTGATGACTCCTTCAATGGAGACATTTGGGTGATTTTTAGCACATAATAATCTGATTGAAGTACAAACAAGGAACAATTTCTTAACATGGTCAAACAAAAGAGTAGGGATGGGATGCATTTAAAAAAAAACTAATAGGTTTATCTAATCCCATGATTGGCTGAAAAAAAAGATAAATCTGGAAGCAACAATAATCCCACTAGCCAGATCAAACCATTTACTAGTAAGTCTAACCATCTTTGAAGAAAAGCCTAAGAGAAAATCTTATTTCAAAATGGAAAAAATGTGGTTCTGAAAAGAAGTACTTGTGGAAAAAATAGAGCAATGGTGGAAGACAACTCCAAAATTGGGGGGAACTAGGAGCTTCAACTTTATAAATAAGCTCAAGTATATTAAGGGCAAGTTACAAATCTGGAATAGGGAAGTATTCAAAAATGTCTTCTCTGAAAAAGAATGCCTAGAAAAAGAATTGGAGCAAACAAACAACAAATTAATAGAAGTCGGAATGTTCCAAGAATATTACCTAAAAGAAAAAGAAATTATGGTTGAATACAACGAAGTGTTGGCAAGAGAGGAGGAATACTAGAGAACTAAATCAAGGGAATTATGGTTAGCAAAAGGAGATGCTAACACAAAATTCTTCCATAATACAACTAAAATAAAAAAATATACACAAGTGAATTACATAAATCAAACTCCTAGATGGAAGTACAATAGAGGACCTAGGAAAAATAAATGAGGAAGCAGTTATATTTTACAAACAACTATTGTCCTTGGAAGGAGACAAAGATGTCCTTAGTGACACATGGATACTATCAAACATACCAAAGCTAATTACTCTAGAAGAAAACACCATGTTAACAAAACTTTTCACAAGGGAATAAATTAAAAATTGCAGCACACCAACTACATCCAGATAAGGCACTGGGGCCAAATGGGTTCCCAACCTTCTTCTACCAAAAGTGCTGGCACTTCCTAGAAGAAGAGATTTGGGAAATATGTGAAGACTTTAGAAAGAAAAAAAAAATCAAGGACATAAATAACACAATGGTGGCATTAATTCCCAAAAAAGAGAATTTCTCAACCTTTGGAGATTTTAGACCAATATCCCTCTATAATACTATATACAAAATAGTATCTAAATCATTAGAAAAGAGATTGAAGAAATTATTGGAAAAATTAATATCTCCAAATCAGAGTGGATTCACACTTAGGAGGGATATTGTGGATAGTGTCATATTAAAAAATAAGGTTGTACATACCATCAACAAAGAAAGATTATCAAGCATGATGATAAAAATTGATGTAAGTAAAGCATATGATAAAGTAAGATGGAGATTTCTAATGAAAATAATGGAAAAACTTGGATTTTGCAAGGATTGGATCCAAAACATTTATCAATGTATTTCAACAACAAGGTACTCAATCCTCATTAATGGCAGTCCATGTGGATTCTTTGAAAATATGAATGAAATAAGACAAGGGGATCCTATTTCCCCATTCTTGTTTGTCATAATGACGTAAGCATTAAGCAAACATATAACTTCTTACCAGGAGAAAAAAGTTATGGAAAGGAATTTAGATAGCCCAGGGGCTAGAAGAAACAACACACCAACAGTTCACGGATGACACCCTCCTCTATGGGGAAGCATCAATAAGGGAAGAAAAAATAATCAAGGCATGCATGGAGGAATACATAAGCATTGCAAGGCAATAAATAAATAAGGAAAAGTCTAAAATCTATTTCTTCCCCACAAAGAAATCACTTCAAAAGAGAATAGCCAAAATCCTTGGATATACTATTGGTGAAATACCATGTAAATACTTAGGGGTACCTTTATTCAAAGGGGCCATAAGATCCTCCATGTGGGAACAAATTAAAGAGAAGCGCAAAGAGAAATCCCAAAGCTGGAGAGGCAAATGGCTAACTTTGGTAGGAAGAATAACCATGATAAAATCAGTCTTATCAATAATTCCTACTTATTCAATGTCATGTATGCCGTTAATAAATAAGGAAACATCAAGAATAGAAAGCATACTTAAAAAATTCTTATGGGAGGGATCTAACAAAGACCATAAAATCCCCTTGATTCACTGGGACACAATGTGTTAATCACAGGAGGAAGGTGGAGCAAGAATCAGGAACATCAAAGCACAAAACTTTGCCTTGGGAGAAAAGTTAATCTGGAAAATGTATCAGAAGCTGTCACTATTTTGGTGCAAATTTTTATAGAGAAAGTATTTGGACAATTTAATTCAATAAAGAATCTTAACAATTGTGAATGTTGGGACAGGATCACATATATGGAACTTCATATCAAATTGCAAGCACCTAATAACAAACCACTTGACATGGAAAGTCAACAAAGGGGATAAGGAAAATTTCTAGAAAGACTCATGAGGAGGCTATAAACCTCTTATAGAATACTCAGAATTGGATCCACACATTGAAGACTTAAGAAGCAAATTGGGAGATGCGATCCAAAATTATATAAAAATAGAAAAGAATGGAACAAATAGTTGGATCGACTTCAAAGATAATATAATAAATGAAGTGACCAAAGCTCAGCTAAAGGAAATTTTGAAGGAAATAAAAGTGTGCTTAAATAGCCATCTGGACAAGATTATTTGGTGTGGTGCAAAATTAGGGAATTACACAACAAAACTGGGCACCTAATCCAAATCAAACAAGAAGAATGTAGTTGGACGAAAAGACTTTCTTGGGGAAAGTGGATCCTACATAAGGTAGGAGCTTTCACTTGGTCATCTCTACATGGTAGAATACTAACATGAGATAGGTTAAAAATAATTGGCATTGAGGGGCCACAATGGTGTGTCATGTGCAAAAATAACATGGAAGATGTAGATCATCTGCTATTAAATTACCCATTTGCAACACAAGGCTGGGATTGGTTACAAAATAAATTGGGGTGGGTGTCACCAAGGGGCAGCAAATTAATAGACTTCTTCACTAGCTGGCCAAATCATAAAAAAAGGCATTTTGGGGTCAAATTTGGTAGATGACCCCTTCAATCCTTATTTGGAATATTTGGAAAGAACATAACAAAAGGATCTTTCAAGATAAATACAAGGAAGAAAAAGAAGTATGGAAAATGACAGAAGGCAATATATCTGAGTGGATGAATACACACATAAAATCACAAGAGAAAGAAAAATTTATAGAATGGGACAATGAATTAATGAAAAGATGGAAAGCACTCAAAGTCCCTCCTTTCTTCCAGCTAGAAACAAACATGAGGAGAAAAAGACTCAAGGCAAAATGGAAACCCCCTCTAGAAGGAAGATTGAAATTAAATATTGATGGAGCACCAAGGGGGAATCTCAGCTTAGCAGAGGCAGGATGTTTGATCCGAGATGAGCAAGGAAACCTAGTAACAACTATCCAAAAAACTACCAACAATAACTAATAATGTAGCAAAAATAAAAGGCTTATTACAAGGATTGCAAATGTGCAAAGAGAAGGGACTAAGGAATATTGAAATAGAATGGGACTCCACAATATGCATAAATGTTACTCTAAGTGGCAAAATTGGTGACTAGAAGATGCAGACCAAACTAAGCTAAACCAGGGAACTAATGCAGGAAGTATAGGTACATAGTGTGAAACACATTTATCGGGAGGAAAATAAAGTAGCAGATCTACTATCAAATCATGGAATTGATTGGACTATCAACATCAATACAGGAGATCAAGCAAGTCTATGGGAAGGTCTGGAAGGAATTCTACAAAAGAACAAGGAGGAAACTAGATGCAAAACTCCAAGAATTACATAAAAGCAAATGGAAAATTCCAAAACAGAGAACAATAGTAACAAGGCAAGGGTTGGAAACAAAGTATGACAAAGAATTATTAAGGCCCAAGTAAGTAACACCTAGCAAAGGTACGCTTGCATGAACCTTAACTGAAATTTCAATAAGGTCTCATTAATTATAAGTTTCAAAGACATAATTAGTTTGATCTTAAAAAGGAAAACAACAGGGCAATAAAATAAAAATAAGCTTTAGTAATTTAAAACTCCATTTGAACCTCTTGAAACAAAGCATAATACAACAACCAAAGAAATGAAGGGTAACTAATAGCTCATAGAGATATTCCATTAAGAAAATCACTTGTATTTGATGGAAACATAGAAGCAAATTTTTGAAATAAATGCACATATGATGGATTTCGGTTATAGAGTCAAGCCTAGGTGTGACACAGATAAATATTATCACACTAACGATTAAGGAATACAAAACATCATACAATACAACTTTGGCATGTTTCACTCACAATTAAAACAATTAGTTCTCTCTTTCACCAGAGAACAAAAGGAACAAAGGTCCTTTGAACCATCTTACCAAAATTTAGGAAATTCCAAAAGAGATAAATTATTAACTTATCTTTATTATGAAAAATGAGAACAACAAATTCACGATTGAAACCATACTTGGTAGATATACATCATTACCAAGGTAACAAAACAAGCCTCATTGGCCATATCTTTATTCAAAATACCCAAAATAAACATCGAATGATCAAAGGAAATCTAAATCATCACTATACTAAGCTCTAACATAATGACTATTTATGATTGTAAGCTAAACCGACAACAAAATTTCCACGTTGATACCCGACTAAAACCAAAATGTTTTAACAAAAACTATTTACACTTGAAATGATAATTAAACCCTAGAAATTAGGGCAACACAAAACTGAGCAATTTTTATATACTACTATTTACAACATAAACAAGAAAGAATCTATGATCCCTAAGCCTCATAAGCAATAAAATGTGCAATCCACTTTGAATCCTTCACAGGCTTGAGTTGATACAAATGCTTGAGAAAGTCATATGCGTTTTTAGTGCGAAAATAATGTACCCAATAATCTGACTCATTAACATCTGATAAAAAAGGAATAAGTTGGATGGAGGCATGATTCGAAAGTATTAAATCATGTGGGTGAGGAATCCCCTCTCCTAATCGAGCAATGTTCAGTAGTGCGTCTAAACCATGGAGAGAGGAAGGTTTAAAAACTCATTGTGTTAATTGAGAAATCACCTCTTTATTGGCATGAAGATCCAGTAAGGATGCCACAAAGTGAGATATGATGTCAACATTAACCCAGTACCTCTTGCTAGTGGTTACGAACCTCCTCCCCAATACCATTTTTAAAGCCTTAATGGTAAGGGAATCTAGGTTTTGCAATATACCTTTCAAACACCTATTAGAAATTGGCCCAAGGAAGGCCAACTAAGTTTTGTTACAAGTCAAAAAGACTAGGGTCTCCATAACTAGGGCTTTACCAAAACAGGGCCGAAGCAAAAACACACAAGCGAAAAATAAACAACTCATCCTGAAATACCAAACCTTTCAAAATGAGGCTAGATAACCTGAACTACGCGCACGAGCCGTTAGATGATTTGACCCCATTATCACCTAGACAACACGAATGTTTCAAGGAAACTTCCAAGGAAGAATGATCACCCTAAATAATCAATGAATAATCATAGTGGTAAGTTGAGCACTCCTGTTGGTTGGATCTAGGACAAAATTCATAAACATAGGTGGAATATCCCTATTAGGAAAAGTGGAAATCCTTTGGAAAACAAGATGGCTACATATATTGTTATTAAAAATGGAGTTCAAAGGCATAAGGAAACCAATCGAAGCTATTGCAAATGAATTGAAACATTAAAACACTAAAATTAAGGTAGAATCTCTTGAGGGTTAACTATACACATCAAGAAAATTTCACAAGGAGTTAAACATTAATACCAATTCTTCTCAAAATCAGAAAAGATGATAGCAACCAAACAAGAGTAAAGTAACCATAGCCAGGAGAAGTTATTAATAATATATCCTTATATTTATAAAAGTATCATCCATAAATAAACGTCACTATCAACATAGTGTTTTTAAAATGATCTTAGGGTTTCATATCCCTACGCTAGCATACGTTAACTTCTTTAAAATACTGAAAAATGGAGATAATTACAAAAGATTATCCCATATTAACAAATGATGAATCTGTATCAAAATTGTAAACCCTGCGTTATAACCATTTTCGCCTAAACCAAGCACTACCTATTAAAGCTAGGAATATCTTATCTGGGATCACACCAAAAGCCAGAAGCAATTCTTTTGTCATTATTCATGATAGAGAAAAAAATTCCCAAGAAAACCAATTGCACATAGACCTTCACAAATGAGAGAAGCAAAGCTATTTTACCGAAGAGGAATGCTCAATATGAGATGATAAAATACATTATGATATAGACTTATAAAGCATTAAAAAATCCAAACAGGTGAGCAACCACCCAATACGGGAAAGAAACTAATTTCCTAGTTTAATGCAACTAAACTATAGTCTACCTAAGTAAAACTTAATTAAATATGCATTTAATCTAACAACCCCCTTAAGTGCAACTTAGGGAGAATGAATGCAATATTAAGATGCAATATGGGTCCCAGCTACATCACCATTTTAGGTACCCATTTACAATGCATAAAAAAAACTCTCACAAGTGGAGAAAAAGAGAAAAACCTAGTGGGAAAAAACCCCTCTCCAAAAGAGAGAAACAAAAAACAAAAAATGATGCATGAATGGAGGACTCAATCGCAGCCCCCAAGTACTGCATACATCATGTATATACAATCAATGGCCCCCTTATAAGAGGGAAAGTGACAGACTATATATCCCCCCACAATGAAGAAGCTCCATTGCTGATGAAGGATTCTTAAAGATAGAAGATGATCCAGTGCCTACAAGCAACACCTCTTCCCTTAGGAAGAAACAGGTCCACCAGATGAAGAAGGAACCACTCCATATCCAACTGAGAAGGGGAAGGAAGTCTCCAAATAGAGAAATCCATCACATGATCATGATCAAGCACAACCAAGAAATGTGACAGATCAAGAGAAGGCACAACCTCCAAAAACAATCTGAGTGAATCAACTGGCATGCTGCAACTGTCATCAAAAAGGAGATGAATCCCCTCAAGTGAATCTCCCAAATCTACAAGGTTAGTCTCTACAAAGAAATCAGAAATGCCTGCTAAGTACTCATCCAACAAAACAAGATTTGAGGGATCAAAGATAGCCTGTTGTGTTGGACCCAACCACTAAAGTAACAGGAACAATATTAACATGAGTCTAAAGTACCCCAAAATGCAGATGACCAATATTACTATCAACACTGGCCAAGGGTGTGTGAGGCACATAGTCATCCTCCTTAACAAAGTGAGAGAATCTATACAGTCGAGACTCATGATCAACATTACCAACAACAATGAGTTTTCCAGAATCAACTTCTTTGATAAACACAAAATCGGCTGTAAACTCCATAGTCTTAGGGACTTCACCATGTGTTATCTAGTATATAGAAAGAATATTTGTGTGCAACTCTGGAATACACAACACATCTCGAAAGAAGCCATCACCTACATCAATAATGCCTATCCCTCAAACATCCAATAGCTTATTGTTCCCCAACAAAATTTTAGAAGTGTTAGAAGGGTGCAAACCCATGCAAGGATAGGGTGAAGAACTCATGTGGTGAGATGGACCAGAATCCAGGAACCATTTGTCACACCGAGAATCAACTACAAAAGTGACCAGTGCATGTCCCTTACCCATGTAGTGCTTATCTTCTTTACTATTTGCAATGCCTGCACTACCAGACTGTGTGGGATTGGTGGATGAAGCAAATGAAGATGCAGAGGCTATAGGAGTCACAGAAGATGGCAATGGGATATTGTTTTTTTGGAGAAGGTGGGTGAGCTCATCTATCTTCATTGTGTAACAATGATGCTCATCGTTCCCCTTCTTTTTACAATATACACAACTAGCTTTCTCCTTCTTTGGATTTTGTTCTTTTGTTGTGGTGGGGGTCTCATTTGACTCTATTTTAGGTTTAGGCTTCTTCTTCCGTTTACTCTGTGAGCCATGTACAACCAATGCATGATTTGTAGGGACCCCTCCAACTGGGCAAGTTTGGCTTGCTCCCTTGTTAATCGGTCATAGAAGGTCTCAAAAGAGGGCATCTGGAATGCACTACCTATGGCATCCATTGTGGAGTAAAAGATAGAGGAAAACACAACATAAGGGACTCTTAACTTAGACAGAATCAAGAAAATAGACTCCTTATCAGTTTTGGTCTTTTCACATCCTGCTAGTTGTGACCTTACTTATTTGAATTTTACTAGGAAGTCATCAATAGTAGGAAATGCTTTAGAGATAAGAGAGTTTAACTCAACCTCCAATTGCAATGCACAAATCTCGCTAACCTAACCAAATAGGTTTTCTAACTTATCCCAAATTTCTTTGGGTGTACCCAAATCATCAGCATGGAAAAGGAGACTATCTGAAACATTTAACTTCATCAACCCCATAGCTTTCCACATTTATTTTGATAGGAAAATATTTCATATTCTTTGGTGAAGGTGGGTTGGGTAGCATTTAGAGTGGACCACATACCCTGGGACTGAAGCAATCTACGCATTTTCATTTTCTAGGTGTGGTAATTATGGGGAGTCAATAATTCAATAGATGTAGGGGGGTCCATGATAAAAATTGCACTAAAAGGAAAAATTAACCCAAACTAATAAAAACACCCTATAAAGTAGCCTCTATAATTTAATTTTCACCACTTTTAAAAAAAAAAAAAAATCTCCTACCAAATAGTTGATTTTAGGAAAAAAGATTTGAGAAAAAATATATTTTTGCACCTTGACCTGCAATCCAATTGTGGCCACCTGACATACACTCCACAAGGCTAGTTCACCAACTCCACAATTCACAGAGGGTCCACTGCACCAACACCTTGGGCACACGAGCTTCCACAAAGACTCCACGCGAGCCTTTGCTCACAATAGCATATGCAAGGCAAAGGTATATAAATACCAGAAAACCTTCTCACACAACCAATGCAGGATTAAGGATCCCAAGAGCACTTCAAAAGAGCTTCAAAATGGGGCCCACTCCAATCCGTTGTGCAAACAAAGAAGTCCTAAATATTTAAATCAAAACTTTATAGAGTATAAAGTTTTAGGTGGAAACTCCAAATTGCAGTGCTTCAAAAAATTGCAGCCACACAACAAATGAAATACACACCTTCAACAATCAGAGATCGCTCCCCTCTCTATAAAATCACACAGCCTTCAAGGCAAACAAAAACGGCTTTCCAGCAGTCAAAAAACTTCTACGAAAAATGCAAAGAGAGCCTCCAAGTTTGGAAAAATGTGCCACAAAAAAAAAAAAAATGGCCTTCAACAGGAAGAAATCGGGCCCAAAGAAAAACGCCCAACCTCCAGGCAAGAAATCCACACCCAACAAAGAATTCAGGCCTTCTCTCTCAAAAATTCATAGACTGCCAACAATAGAAATATATCGTTGCCTTTAGACCAAAATGAAGTAATCGAGAAACAAAATGAGGCAATCTTTGAAATTTACAAAATTTCAAATGCCAAAATAAACGATCTCACAGATCTGCAACCACAATTCTCTGACAAAAACTCTTAGGGAAGATACTACAAACTGGGAGGCTTTGATACCATGATAGAGCAACAAATTCCCAGGAAAACCAATTGCATAGAGACCTTCACAAATGAGAGAATCAAAGCTATTTTATCGAAGAGGAATGCTCAATATGAGATGATATAATACATTATGATACGAGCTTATAAAGCCATGAAAAAAGCCAAATGGGTGAGCAACCACCTAATATGGGAAATAAAACTAATTTCCCAGTTTAATGCAACTAAACTATAGTCTACCTAAGTAAAACTTAAGTAAATATGTATTTACTCTAACACTTCATAAAGCTCAAACTCCTCGAGCCAATCGAAATAATCAACGAGCTTGAACTGGTATAACTTGCAAAGGAATTGATAGGAAATCAAGGTGCGACCTCAATGAACTAGGAGCTCTGCATCCTTAATATCTAAAAAAGATAGTAATAATGTGAAACCCCAACTAGAAAATGTAGATCTTGAGGATGGGGGATTCCAACCCCAAGCTGAGTAGCATTGAGTACAACATCCAACCCCCAAGCAAATAGGGACAAAATAAATTGTGGGCTAATTGACCAACAACTTCTTTGGGTACTCGCAAATCAACGAGAGAAGCCACAAAGCAGGCAAGAATGTTTGTATTAACCCGATGATGTTCCTCTGATACTAAAAAATTCTTGCCCAATATGAGACAAACTTCCTTCATTGTCAATAACCCTCTCTCGACTAACACAAGTTTCAAACGTTGGTCAGTTATGCAGCTAAGGAAAGAAAATTGGCTCCGGTCATTGGTTAACAAAATAGGCGTCTCCATTGAAAATGAAAACTCTAAACCATTTACTTAGCCTCCCATTAATGCAGTCTTATTTAACCTCCAATGTGAGAAATCATATGGAGATAAGTTGAATCCCATGTAACAAGATTGGAGTACTAAAACACATGAGTAAGGCAAGTGATAATAATTCCTTGGCAAGCCAAGGCCTATGGGAACTGTGGGAGAGTAAATGCCATCAATATTGAAAGGAAGGATAATTCCCGTGAAGAGGAACACGTCTCAGTCGGGCACAAGAACCGTAAGAAAAGGTGGCAAAATAAATTAAGGCACATTACATAGTGACAACGTGGCCACCACAAACAAACTATAGGAAAGAAAGGACAATGCCACATAATTTAGGTCATATGGCATAAAATCTAGGAGTTATATATATATATATATATATAGCAAAATAAATTAAGGCACATTACATAGTGACAACGTGGCAACCGTGAACAAACTACAAGAAAGAAAGGACAATGCCACATAATTTAAGTCATATGGTATAAAATCTGGGAGTTACCATCCACAAGTTGGTAATACTTACCAAAAAAATATATATATATACATATATATGTATATATATATGTATATGTATATGTGTGTGTATAAATATATATATATGAATACATACATATATATACATACATATACATATATAGATATATGTGTGTATTATTCTTTGAATTTTTTGGAAGTGAAAAATTTTAAATAAAAATGATACAAAGAAGTAAATGTAGATCCATGGAACATCTACTAGAGGTGGAATTGTCAAAATTATGTAAAATTATTGTAAGGTAAAATAACACTCACATAAATTTCTTACGTAAATGATACAAACATAATGAATAACAAATCTAACCTATGATAAAGAGATGGGGTTGATAACATACTTACATTATATTTAGGATGAAATGTATATGCAACCTATAGTTATCTTGGTGGTTTTATTAGTAGATTGTGCATAAAACTATATGTAGTCTTGGTTATAGTAGGGGATAGACTCCTACATATACCCCTATAGTTGTAAGTATATATAGATAGAGATGACCAAATACATATAGATAGATTGATAGAGAGAACTAAGTGCATTAATGTGCACCAAGTACATATGTAGAGTATGTATACCTTTGGAAGTTTGTTAGGAAATCAATACAAAAATGATCATGCTTTGTAAGCAATGATGTGTATGTATTAGCCTAGAGTTTTCATCTAGGCTATGTTGTGCAAGTAAAGTAGAGGGTGAAGGAATTAAAGCAATCTTTGGGTGAGATATAAATATATGTTAATTCATTTATATTCTAAGTGCTTAGCCATTGATTGTGTATTTATATTCTAAGTGCTTAGCCATTGGCTATGTATTTATAGTCTAAATGTTTAGACATTGGTTTAATTTTAAAAAAAGTAGAACATGACTACCATTTTGGTTTCATTGTTAAGATCCTCTTAGTATTTACATGCTTCCATCTAATTGCAAATCAACAAAGCATGATTCATTATTACCAAAATAATTCTACTGATAGTCACACTTTAAAAAAATATTTTGCACTACCTAGAAGAGTAGTATACAATTAAAGATGGTGTCAAATAATGGGTATATTCGGCCATTGCCTATAAAGTAGTCACCTCCCATTCAAAAGGATATGTAATGAAAGAAGTGATAACTTCTTATCTTATAGGTAAAAAGAGATCAATCATGAACACTAGTAGTTTTATTGTGGAAGATTGGGATAACACAATGAAGTAGAAAAGAAGCAAAAAAATGCCATTTGTGAACATGCAAGAAGAGAAATCTAGGAAGGAATAATGTAAACAAATAATGAAACATAGAGGAGAAAGTGTCGATCTAAGAGATCACATGCATGTTCTAATGGTATGATTTATGGATATGCATGAGTAGGTTCTAGAAGAGGATGCTATAATAGAAGTTTGAGGAAGTACTAGTTGCACCTTGATGACCAAATATTGTGTTGTTTACAGTCCTAGATAGGAATGAGTGAGCCACGAACCCAACACTACCATTTGGTGTGGATCTATTATTTCAAATGGAGACAACATCCATATAGTGCACAAGTGTGCAAAGTTTCCCACAAATGGATATTGTGATGTAGCTCACAAAATAAAGAATTGTCCAATGATCATTTAGTTATTTGAGTTGCACAAGAAGGCCACATAAATGACCTAGATAGGGATAATAAGTGGAAGTATGTTGCACAATCAAATAATCTAGTTCACAATATGTCACAAGGAAATAATAGAGCACATGACATGGATCAATTTTTCCGAAGACAAGGGGTGCATAAAAAAAGAAGTGTCTTCTAAAAGAAAGGGATTTCTAACCAAAGAATGAGCATAAAAAGCTAATCCCATGGACTAACTAGAAGTTTCATATGATGTTGGACATAAGAGAGTAGATACACCCATATATAGAATACGAGACAATATTGTTTATGCTACCATTTTGGTCTCCTACATAGGGTGTAGTGCTTCCTTGGTTAATTTTTTTTAATGGGTATAACTTATTGTTTACTGCCCATTCCTTGTACACCTACACTTGACTTGGGTATGCTTTTTTGTTGTTGTTCAAGATTATATTTATTTGTGGGTATAATGGATTCAACATTCCTCAGTATAATTGATTTTATTCTCGAGCAATTGGCTCTATATGTTTATAAACCAAATTAGATTACGAAGATTTGTAGTTGTTCTAGTAAAACTTTTTATGGATAGCTTGTGTTGAAGATCCCAAGGATAAAGGATAAAGGATAAAGAAGATTTACAATAATCAAAATATCTGATGGAATAGATATTGTTGAACACGCGTTGCAAATTTGACTTTATCTGCAAGTAAAATTTAATATACTTCTATCTTTAAAATATGAAATTACACTTTTTGTTCTTTTTAAAAAATGGTATTCAATCTTTTATAAAAAATATTCTTTTATTGTAATTGTATCTCTCTATAAGCTTAAGATTTGACCTAAATTGACAACAAAACATTGCACATTCTCAATGAGCCACTCCCAATCATAAACTTGAAGAACTCTTTAAATGGAAAAAATTAAACAATAAATCATATAAAATTACCTTCACATGAACTACAAATGTTTAAACACAGTATAGGTGCTTCTATTTAAGTTTTCCCAATATACAAAAGTTTTTCCATAGGAGCCAATATACTTAGGTTCCTTATTTATTATTATTATATTTTAGATGGAGGTCATCCACAAATTTTTTTTTGCTACCCGATACAAGAGCACAAGCCTTTTTGGGCTGAACTTTTTCGGCTAAGAGCCAAGGATTGAGGGGTATCCATTCCTCCAAATTCATCCGAGTATGATCCCGGCCTCATCCCTTTTCTGGTATGGGAACCCTTGCACTCATCAAGACTTGATCCCCGGTGAACTCATTTAGAACCTTTCAATTTCACAAAAGACCAAAGACCCATACAAAAGGTCCTTATTTTTATTTGGCTCGTATACCTAAGTAACCTCCCTAACAAACGCATCCGTATCTTGCTTTCGAACTTTTAAAAAAGGGTTTTCATTCACTCGAAACTTGCTTTCCAAAGGGCATTAAAGACCTGTAACTGAAAATGCTTCCAGGCTTAGCAATGGAAATGTCATTTTGGTAGAGGGCACTGAATAACACTGCACATTTTATTGTGAATGCCGATGCCATCCACCGCTTATCTTTGTTTCACGGCATTATGTAGAGAGGGGCAGTTGAAGGAGGCACTGCACATTCTGCTTACTACACACAATCCCCCTGAACACTACTCTATATATCTTCGACTATTGCAAACCTGCATCCGCAAGAACACGCTTTCACAGGGGAAAAAAGTCCATTCTCTCATCGCTCAAAGGCGATTTACATTCGCTAGGTGCACAACTTTTCGTAATAAGCTTATTTTCTTGTATGACAAGTGCGGAAGTTTGGAAGATGCTCGAAAAGTCTCTGACCACGTAAAAGAACGAGACAGTCTCTCATGGAGTAGGATTATTAGAGCGTACGGAAGGCATGGGTATCTTCACGAGGCAGTCACATTGTTTCACCAAATGCAACGAACAGGTTTCCAACCCGATCAGATCACATACGCCAACGTAATCCGAGCCTGTGCCAAAATGGGAGCCTTGGAACAGGGTAAGGACATTCATCGGAGCTTTAAGGATGGAGGAATTTTGTCAGATGTTAGAGTTGTAAGGGCTCTGGTAGATATGTATGCAAAATGCGGAAGCATTGACAAGGCATGTGAACTGTTTGATACAATGCCTGAAAAAGATGTGGTCTCATGGACTGCAATGATCGCACGATATGCAAAAAATGGATTTGTTGAAAAGGCTTTAGAAACTTTCAAGCAAATGCAATTGGCAGGTGTAAGTCCAAATTCCACAACCTTTGTTACCATCCTTCCTATCTGTACGAAAATGAGAGCTTTCAAACAGGGTATGGAAATCCATCGAAGCATAATCGTTGGGGAATTTTTGTCAGATGTTTTAGTTGCAACTGCCCTGGTAGACATGTATGCAAAATGTGCAAGCATAGACAAGGCACGTGAACTGTTTGACAAAATGCCTCAAAGAAATGTGGTTTCATGGAATGTCATGATTGCGGGATATGCACAAAATGGATTTGTTGAAAAGGCTTTAGAAACTTTCAAGCAAATGCAATTGGAAGGTGTAAAGCCAGATTCCACAACTTTTGCGAGCATCCTCTCTGTCTGTGCCAATATGGGAGACTTGGAACAGGGTATAGGCATCCATCAAAGCATAAAGGATAGAGGACTTCTGTCAGATG
This sequence comes from Sequoiadendron giganteum, assembly GCA_007115665.2. Lineage (NCBI taxonomy): Eukaryota > Viridiplantae > Streptophyta > Pinopsida > Cupressales > Cupressaceae > Sequoiadendron > Sequoiadendron giganteum. The sequence goes on from CM021107.1 coordinate 407,152,563, forward strand.
TTAGAGTTGCAACTGCCCTGGTAGACATGTATGGAAAATGTGGAAGCGTAGACAAGGCTCGTGAAATATTTGACGGAATGCATCAGAGAAATGTGTTCTCTTGGACTGCAATGATTGCAGGATATGCACGAAATGGATTCTCTCGACGAGCTTTCAAAACTCTTAAGAAAATGCAATTGGCAGGTGTAAAGCCAAATGTGGTGTCATGGTCTGCAGTGATTGCAGGATATGCACAGAAAGGATTAGTTCAGCAGGCTTTAAAGTCTTTAAAGCGAATGCAATTGGAAGGTATAAATCCAGATTCAATAATCTTTGCGAGCATCATCACCGCCTGTGGTAAAATGGGAGCTTTGGAACAGGGAATGGACATCCATCAAAGCATAAAGGAGAGAGGAATTTTGCCAGATGTTAGAGTTGCAACTGCCCTGGTAGATATGTATGCAAAATGCGGAAGTATAGACAAGGCACGTGAACTGTTTGTTTCCATGCCTCAAAGAAATGTGGCTTCATGGACTGCAATGATCGCAGGATACGAAGGAAACGGATTTGTTGAAAAGGCTTTAGAAACTTTCAAGCAAATGCAATTGGCAGGTGTAAACCCAAATTCTAAGACCTTATCCAGCATCCTACCTGCCTGTGCAAAAATAGGAGCTTTGAAACAGGGTATGGACATCCATCGAAGCGTAATAGTTGGGGGATTTTTGTCAGACGTTGCAGTTGCAACTGCTCTGGTAGACATGTATGCAAAATGTGCAAGCATAGACGAGGCACGTGAACTGTTTGACGAAATGCCTCAAAGAAATGTGGCTACATGGAATGCCATGATTGCGGGATATGCACAAAATGGATTTTTTGAAAAATCTTTAGAAACCTTCAAGCAAATGCAATTGGCAGTTGTAAACCCAAATTCCACAACGTTTACCAGCATCCTCCCCGCCTGTCCTAAAATGGGAGACTCGGAACAGGGTATGAGCATCCATCAAAGCATAAAGGATAGAGGGCTTTTGTCAGATGTTAAGGTTGCAACTGCCCTGGTGGACATGTATGGAAAATGTGGAAGGATAGACAGGGCATGTGAACTGTTTGATACGATGCCTCAAAGAGATACCAGCTCTGTAGAGCAGCAAAATTACAGGAGCAATATTAAAGAAATACATTGCAAACAATAACAAATGACGAGGAATTAAAAGCCATCGTTTTTTGTGTATAACCATTCCAAATTTTCTTATAGGAATAATTTCCCAGGGACTAATTATTAATTTATTTATTACTAAAAACTAATCAAATAGTTAATTTATTAAATGTAAACTTTAATTTCCTAACAACCCCTCTTTAAAGTTTACACTATAGAAAACCAAAATTTAAAAGTGTAAACCTTAAATTCCTAACATCCCCCCTTTAAGGTTTACATTACCAAAAAAAAAATCAAAATATTATATCAGCATCAACCTAAACTTCTTGGTCTAGGCAAATGGTCTGATTAGCCAACCTTGCATCAACATCAACCCATATTCCTTTGTCTAAGCAAATGTCTTGAGCATCAACCCAAACTCCTCATGTCAGGGTAAATGTTCTGATTATCCAACTCTGCATCAACATCAATCCAAATTCCTCATGTTTGAATAAATGTTCTAATTGTCCAACGTTTACTTGTGAATTGAGACACACTCCACTATTCACAAGAAAATCACCAACCAACTATGAATCGAGACTAACTCCATTATCCATAGTAACACTCCTCCATTTGTAGATTGAGATTTACTCAATTATCCACAAATACACACCTGCAAAACTATGGATCGAGACAAACTCAATTGTCCTAGATAGTTTGTGGATTCAATTATCCACAGACCAACAACACAACTCATCAGATTTGTGAATTCAATTATCCACAGACCAACAAATCACTGCATGCCCCATCTTGCTCCTGAAAGGATTAGAGATGAAACAAATGCTTCCCATGCAAGATATCATCCTTGAGCGAGAAGCTAACTCGGGATGATAGATGTCCCTCTGCCTCCATTTCCTCCAACCTCCAATATGACCTCTTTAATTCTCAGAGAACATATAAATCTTCATTGTCTTGATCACACAATGCAATATTACAACTTTCTCCCTCTGTTTCAGTAGAAATTAAAGTATTATCTATTTTTAACTTTCCATCAATAAAATCTCTAGCACGTTGAATGCAATTCACTAGAATGTGTCCCCTTTGGTTACAATAGAATCATTTCTTATTATTCTTTCTTGTTGAAGCATTATTTTTCTTTTTGACAAATAAAGCAGATTTTGCAAAAGCTGATTGAGTTTTAGAGACCCCTTTCTCTTCATCAATTAGATAAGATAGCACATTCTCTACGTTCGAGCTTGGATTCAATTTGTTTAAAGTAAACACAATATTGTCAAAACTTGAAGGCATACTATTTAATAAAATAGCTTTAGCATCATCATCATCAACTATACATTTTATTCTAGCAAGTTGATTAAGAAGAGAACGAAATGTACTAATATGTTGAACAACACTATCACCCTCATTCATTTTCAAACCAAAAAGTTTTTACTTCATTCCCATTTTAGCACTTGAAGCCTGTGAACCAAATAAAGCATTAAGACTTTCCCATATTTGGTTTGAGGTTTTTGTCAAATCAATATGATATAAATATGCATCAGATAATCCAAGACCAATCATTGTTGTAGCTTTACGATCTTTTGTTGTCCATTTAATAGTTCATCTACATCTTGTGATTTTTTAATAGTTCTATTAACAATCTCCCATATATCTTTTTCTATTAAAACCAGTTGCACTTTGGCTTGCCATGTATGAAACTCATGACCCTCAAACTTTGAAATAAAATATGATTTTTCCATTTTAAATAAAATCAATCTAATCACTTATCACTCCATTTTTATAGAACAAGAGAAATCATAAATATTCAAAATGAACTGCAATGTTTTAGTTTTCTAAAACAAACTCATACCCTATCAACAGGCTGTTGGTTCACACATTGAAAAAATGCTTACCAAAGACCAAAAAACAGATTTTGATTTTTTCCTTGTTCACTCATATGCCCTTTGTGCAACAATGTTTATTCATGCTTCCAAATAGCTCTATGCATCACAATGCTCAATCTGGAGAAGCTATTGTAAAGGCAAGATAAGCAACACTTCAAATGACTTATGTGCTAAAAAACCCTTTCAAACACCTTCTACACAACAAGTCTCCATACGCTCTTTAATCATAGGCACACATGAATCATTAATGCTCTGATACCAATGTAGAGCAACAAAATTACATGAGCAATTTAAAGAAATACATTGCAAACAATAACAGATGATGATGAATTTCATTATATTCATAGACAAAATACGTACATGGAGTTTTTTAAAAGCCATTGTTTTTTCTGTGAATAACCACTCCAAATTCCCTTACAGGAATAACTTCCTAGGAACTAACTATTAATTTATTTACTACTAAAAACTAACCTAATAGCTAATTTATTAAATGTAAACTTTAATTTCCTAACAAGCTCATGGAATGCAATGATTGTAGGATATGCACACAATGGATTTGTTGAAAAGGCTTCAGAAACTTTCAAGCAAATGCAATTGGTAGGTGTAAAGCCGAATTCCATAACCATTTCCAGCATCCCCCTGCCTATCTTAAAATGGGAGCTTTGGAATAGGGTATTGATATCCATCAAGACACAATGGCGAAGAAATTGTCAGATATTATATTTGGAAATGACCTGGTTAACGTGTATGCAAAATGTTGAATCATAGAGAAGGCATGTGAACTGTTTGAAAGAATGCCTCAAAGAAATGTCCTCTCATGGATTGCATTGATTATAGAATATGCACAAAATAGATTTTGCAAAGATGCTCTCAAAATCTTTGAATTGATGAAGCACTCTAGAACATAGCCTCACATTTTTAGCTTTGCTTGTGTTCCATGGGCATCCAACCATGCAGATTTCGTGGATGATTCATGTACATCCTTCAAACACAAGTAATCCTTAATCACAACCACATTAAGAATTTTGAATTTTTGTACTTGTTTCATGTTAAAATTTTACAATAAGAGATTTAATTCATAATGTTCAAAGGCTTCTAATTCATGTAGCACAATTTTTTGTTTAGTTGATTTAAAATGTTGGAATGTTATCATAAGCATATGCGTTTGTATACAACAAAGGCAAAAAAATAGTTTTTGGAAAGAATCTAGAACGAAGAGCTTTGATTCATTATGTATTTGACAACTTTATAATTATAAGGAAACACATTGTTGGTGTAATATTCATGCTTCACTTAGGATATTATTTTATCCTAAGGCTGATATTGCACATATTTAATAAGTTTACTTTAAAATTTTACTACTTATTTATCTTCACCTAGGTAGCTAATAATATGTATAACTTCACTCGAGTTACATAAGAGCCATTATTGTTACATCAATAATTGATTGATAGTAGTTGGGTGCCACATTTGTCTACTTAAAGCCACATTTGGCTTAATTGGATTTTGTTAACTCACCTCCTAATTGGAAGTGATTGAGATTTAATTCATGACATGACATGTCTCCTTGAGCCATGCATCTAAGAGGTCTATTAATTTGCACTTCATCCATCCATTTGGTGGTTGATTTGATTATCAATTGATCCATTTTGATCTCTTATTATTAGAAACTTAGTTTGATGAAACTATTTTTTTGTGGTAATTGTAAAGATTCAAGAACGCGAATCTAGTTGTCTTAAATGTTGAGTGTAGTAAGTTGTAAAAATGATCCAAGGTTTATTTACTTTTTACTTTTTCAAAGTATGTTGATTGACATATATGCAACATTTTTTTTAACCTCTTTTTAATAGAAAGAACTTTAGCCAACTCAATTTTGTCTTATTTGAGGATGATGGAATTAGAGTAGTTAGCCTAAATTTTATACTTTATTTGATCACAAGATTTTACAAGCCTTTTTGAATTCAATTATTGATTTATTTAAAATTAATAATTTCCATTCCATGCCTTTTAACCATGAAATATATTCATTTTCTTCTACTTTATTAAAATATTTTTTAGACACCAAGGTATTTACATCTTTCTTTACCATTGCTTCAAGGTTTCTAATCAATGCTTGCCAAACATTCTCCTTCTTTCTTGGGAGCTATTTTTTGAATATATTTCCTTTTTCTTTATTTCAATTTCCTCATATAGTTCTATAATGGAGAACCAATGTGTTCTATAATGGAGAACCAAGTGTCCTATAAGGGAGGACCAATGTGTCTTATAAGGGAGAACCAATGTGTTCTATAATGGGGGACCAAGTAGTCTCAAGGAGGCCAGAGGGGGTATCTATTTGGGGTACCAATGGTATAGTGCCTTGGGCCTAGGAGAGATGGCATTTTTGGGGCACTTGTTATAATCTCACCCCTCCATCATGGTGAATTGACACAAGAGGTCCAATCATAGAGGGATGGTAATGGTTGGCAAGATGGATCCTAGGCACCTCATCGAGTCACTTTCTCCCATAAGGATGTTAAAATGCTTTGTGATTGAATTAATGATTGACCATGGGTCTACTAATATTTAATTATGATAATCTACTAATTAGTATTATTGTGGTAAATGATTATGATCTGCTAATCAATATGACTTTGGTAAATGATTTGAATCTGTGTGCGGGGATTCAATCAATTGAAAGGTATTCTCTAACCCCGTTGTTATTTAAATTAAGGATTTAGGGAAAATTTAGGGCATTCCCAATTAGGGGACATTACATATTCCCCTTTGATAGTAAATTTTTTGTCAAAATAACCTAAATATAAAGTTATGATATAACCATGCTCCTCAAACGGAGGATTTTTTGGAAGATTGTGAGGATGATTTTGAAGTATGAAGGAGAGATTGGATAAGGCTAATGGTAGAATAGGTAAAGGCATTCAATCTAGGAACTAGGATGTTCAAGATATAAAAAATGTTGACTCCAATAGGTTAGATCCATTTTTTTACTTCCACCATCAAGATGCAACCACTTATGCTTGTCAAATGGATTGATAAGGAGGTTAATGAAATTTGAGGGAGATCATTTTTTATAATGATAAATAATAAGATATGGTTACATGTAAATATTATAGAACATACTACCATGAGGCCATCTTCTAGTGACAACACCTCAAGGAGGCACAAACAAGGAGATGGACCAACTAGAACTTCATCAACCTAACCCTTCACATTAGTCTACACCAAAAAATCTAAAGTTGGTACAATTGAGGGAGGTGATGAAAAGACCCCCAAAAGGGAGAAAATATGAAAAATACTTGTGGGTAGGGAACATGGAGCTAGCCAATTCCAACTACGAAATGCACTAAAGGTGGCTCTCAAATCCTTGTGGACCCAAGGCAATATCCCATTTCCATGATACTGGTCCTTTTCCACCACCACCTCCTCCTTCATTGCCCGTACCATCTCCTCCTTGTCTACCATCTCCTCCTAAGAGTCCCCATTGGGAACCTCCAACTAATATGGGGTCAATAAAACACCAAAGGTCACCTCCCACCTATTATTTGTTCCTCTTCCTCTAGTCCTATGCCAAGATCTACCTCTCCCTCAATATGGCTAAAGGAGATGGTTGTAAAGAAAACGAGATGTTTTAAAGAAAAGGAAATATACGTAGGTATTTGATCCTAGATTTGATGTAGTAGGAAAAAAATTACAAATCTCTCCTCAACCAAAAAAGGCTCATACTACTTCAAGGTTGATGGTTGATCCTTCCTCTAGAGAATAGTTTGTAGAAATTGTAAAAGCCCATCATAGATAAAAATGAATAAGATATGATAGAAGCATATTATAATGTCTCTCAAGTTTATCTTGGTCCAACCACACACAAAAGTGACATTTGTAGTTCTTTTAGGTGTCAACTATTGAATTAGCAACAATAACTATAAAAGAAATGTAAACCAAAGAGTAGCTAGAGGAACATGTGTTTTTTTGGCCTCATATGCCAAATTCATTGTTGATACATCCGAACAAGCTCTAGAGACATTTCCACCAAGTTCTTCCATCTTGTCATTAGGAGAAGTAAAGAAACTATGATGAAAATAAACAAATATTAGGCTTATGTTAGAGCAACTGAGTCTTTGGTAGAATAGATCACCACCTTGTTGATGAGATGAATTGGGAAGGGTACCCTGTGGCACACCTTATTGTTGGAGCAAATTTTTTTGAAGGTTGTTCTGATAGTGTGTTGGTGGGACACCTTGTTGATGGGACAATTTGGGAAGGGTACCCTATTGTACACCTTGTTGTTGGAGCGAACTATTTTGAGGGTTACCTTGATAGTGCATTGGTGAGAAACCTTGTTGATGGGACGAATTGGGAAGGGTACCTTGTGGTACACCTTGTTGTTGGAGTGAACTATTTTGAAGGTTACCCAGATAGTGCATTGGTGGGTCACCTTGTTGATGGGACAAATTGGGAAGGATACCATGTAGCACACCTTGTTGTTGGTATTGTTAATTGTGAAGAGGACCATGTGGCCCACCTTGTTGATTGGAAAGGGTACCTTTTGGCACTCCTTATTGTTGGTACTTTTGATTGGGAAGGGGACCATGTGGCCCACCTTGTTGATTGGAAAGGGTACCCTACGACACACCTTGTTGTTGGTACTGTTGATTGGGAAGGGGACCATATAACCCTCCTTGTTGATGGTACTGTTGTGGGAATTTCCCTTGTTAATTTGGTACATTCTGGGAATGGTCAATATATGAAGTGTTTAGGGGCATGTATTGAAATGAACCTCCTTGATATTGTTGGGCTACTGCCGCTTGTTCGATTTGGGATGCTTTTCTATACAAAGGGTTTTCCATTGGTTGATCATTTCCTTTCCAAAAGACTAGTGGCATATTTGGAATCTCCAATGGTTTAGGTATTTATCTCGCAACTGAGTTATCTCCCAAGGGGATGAGGTGAGGATCTTTGAGACCTTCTACATTGAAGTCTATAGGAAACTTAGCCCCACTTTGTGCTAACTTGAAAAATTAAGTGTTCAGATCCTTTCTTAGGAGTTTTTCCATTAGTTTGAGCACCTTGGGATTGTTAGAATGTTTAAATTATTCTTCATAAATTATTTCTTCTTCACTATCCATGTCCTCTATGACCATATCCTTGGGATTTCTTTTTTCTCTATCTATGGCTTCTTGTTTTCTACGAATTACCTCTTCCTCACTAGGTGATTGGTTTTTCATTGGTTTGTCTTTTGAGGTGTTTCAAGGTCACTTGGCCTATTGCCCCATGGGCCACTTTTGTCATTTGTGGTTTTTGTTGGGGGTATGCTAGCATTTCTTTTGTTTGCTTCCATGTTATTTCTATGTTGTGATCTCGTAATTGTCATAAACAAGTGCCAAGATTTTGTGAACATTTGGTGACTTCTAACTATGAAATGATAGAATGCTTTGTTTTTGGGATTTTCTATTTTTGAGGAAATGAAATTGCATTTTTGGGATTTTCTATTTTTGAAGGATGGTGTTTATTGCCATGTGGGAGGTAGTAATATAGGATCAAATTGGATATGCAAGTCCTATTCATTCCTTAAAGGGAGAGCATACAAATTTCTTATCAAGATGTCTCGGTTGCGATAAGTTTTCAAGATGTGCCTCTTGATAGACTTTGAACTATGATGCCTTTTTTGGAAAGGCGGAATGTGGGTCTTTGTTTAAGGACTTTGGTCTTGCAAGAGATCATGAAGACAAGCACATGTGTGGATTTCAATTGTGCATTTGTTTTTTTGGATTTTCTATTTTAAGGAAATGAAATTGCGTTTGTTTTTGTTTCTGTTTTTGAAAAAGAGGATACCTATTGCCACACATGAGGTGGTAATATGGGCCTTCTAGCCGCAAGATCTTCTTTTCTCTCTTGTTTGTCTAGGATGTTTGATGTGTTTCTCCACTAGTTTGGTGTTTCCTTTGTCTCGAATATGAAGCTTCTCAAACTACTGATTATGTCTATTTTTTCTCCTTCAATCAACTAAAAGTTTGGTTGTATGATAGTTGGTGTAAGGTTTAGTTATTGAACTAGAGCAATTGGATGTCAAATGGTCATAAGTGAAATGATGAAATTTTTTGGTGTTTTGACGTGGTTGTTGTGATTCTCAAGACCCTAAGGTTTGAGCTTTTTTTAAAAATAATTCTATTTTTGGAACTCAAAATGCTGAAAGACTTGGATTGATATTTCACTTCTTCTAGAGGATATGTTGCAGGAAATTTACTTGAACTAGCCTTGAGGTTCAAGCAAATGTTGATATCTTTGAAGTGTGAGTGAAGGAATGATCCAAGCTTGTTTGTTTTGATTTTTATTTCTAAAATTAGGGCGGGGTTTTGATTTTTATAAATAGATGGTGGACTAATTTATGACGTGTTTTGTGAGTCTAATTGTTTCGTTCTTCAAAAGGATCTATAACCAGTTTCAGATTGATTTTTTGATTTTTACTAGAACAGAGCAAAAGTGGTAAGTTTTGAGAAAAAAGCAGCAAGTTTTGAGCAAAAGTGGTAAGTTTTGAGCAAAAGCGACAAGTTTTGAGCAAAGGCAGCAAGTTTTGAGCAAAAGTGACAAATTTTGTCAATTGTAGCCATGTTTTTGTCAAGTGTGGTAGAAATATGGGAGAAATTGCGTTCATCTTTTTTCAAAAGTGACCTCTATGTGTGGTTTTTCAAACTGGTTATTTGCATAGGAGAAAGTGGCCTTTTTAGGTGAATGTAGCTAGGTTTTAGTCAATTACGGTTGGAAATTTTTGTCACTAGCGACATAAAAAAGGTCAAATGTGACCAGTTTTTAATCAAGTGCACTTAGATTGTCAAGTGTGGTAGGTTTTTACTAGTAACTATCATGTGACAAAGAGCAAAAGCGATCTTTTTAGGTCGAATGCAATCAATTTTATGCCAAGTGTAGCAAAAATAGAAGCAAAAGCAACCTTTGTATAGATTTGTTTTTCAGTTTCAGTATTTGGCAACAACTTGGATGATTTTTTCAGTTTTGGATGATTTTGTTTGATCTATTTTGAGATTTGGAAATCAATGTCATGCAACACAACAATCAAAACTTATGCAGCCTAAATTTCTACAACTTAAGCACATTTCCCTCCATGAAAGCTCAATGTTCATGGAAGTCGAAATGCTAAAAGCTGTATTTTCCAAGGTTTACTTTATTATTAATGTGACTTGAAATGTGAACCTAAACATTCATAAACGTTCAAAGATATTTGTTTAAGATGTCTTATAGGGAGTGCAAACATAGGGCTCTTTTCAAAGTATTCACACTAAATTCAAAGGGTTTGATGTTTTACAACCATGTTAAATTCATATTGAAGAAGAAGAGACTTTGGAACCTACTCCTAAGACTCCAAAATATGTAAATAAAAATCATCCAGAAGAACAAATAATTGGAGACAAAGGCAAAGGTGTAACAAAAAGAAGCAAAGTGGTAGCAACTAAAGTAAATTTGTGTCTACTTTCTAAGATAGAACCTAAAACAGTGTGTGAAGCATGCAAATATGAAAATTGGGTTAGAGAAATGAAAGAGTAGTTGTAGCAGATAGAGAAAAATCAGACATGGGAATTGGTTCCTAGACTTGTAAACAAGAATGTAATTGGTACAAAATGGGTGTTCAGGAATAAGCTGAATGAATATGGTGAAGAAGTAAGAAACAAATCAAGGCTTGTATGCAAAGTTTATTCACAGGTTGAAGGAATATACTTTGAGGAGAAATTTGATCTGATGGAAAGAATGGAGGCCATTTAGATGTTCTTGGCATTTTTTGCTCACAAATATTTTAAGGTATACTAGATGGATGTTAAGTATGCATTCCTGAATGGAGAATTGGAAGAAGAGGTGTACATAGAACAAACAGCGGGATTTGAGTTATGAGATAAACCAAACATGGCTTGTAGGTTGAAAAATGCACAATATGAACTTAAACAGGCTCCCAAAGCATGGTATGCAAGGTTGGATAGATATTTGACACAACGAAGATTCAATAAAGGATCAGCAGATAGTAATCTCTATTTCAAAGTTGAGGAAACATAATTTTGATAGTGGTTGTGTATTTTGATGATATTATCTTTGGAGGAAATGAGGGTATGTGCAAGAGATTTGTAGAGGAGATGCAAAAGGAGTTTGAGATGTTTATGATTGGTGAGTTGAAATTATTTATTGGACTTGAAGTGAATCAAACTAATAAGGGAATATTCATTTCACAACCAAAGTATGTTAAAGAATTATTGAAGAAGTTTGGAATGGATGATTCCAAACCGATCTGTACCCCTATGGTTATTGGATGAAAACTGAGTAAGGATGATGATTATCCTAAAGTTGATCAGAGAATGTACAAATCTATGATATGTGGATTGTTATATCTTACTGCTACTAGATTGAATATCATGTATGCAGTATGTTTGGTTGCCAGATTTCAAGAAGAACCTAAAGAAACACATGTTACAGCAGTGAAGAGGATATTTAGATATCTAAGAGGTGCTCCAGACTATGGGATGTGGTATCCTAAGGATATTGATTTCACTTTAAATGCCTACACTCATGCAGATTGGCTTGGTTATGTAGATGACCAGAAGAGTACAAGTGGTGGTGCATTCTTTCTTGGATGCAGGTTGGTTTCATGGTTAAGAAAGAAATATGATTCAGTTTATTTATCCATAGCAAAGGATGAGTATATTGCAACAACATCTTGCTATACAAAGGTACTTTGGATGAAGAAAACATTGAAGGATATAGGTGTGATGTGTGATGAGCCTATCCCTATCTTATGATAATACAAGTGTAATGAATATTTCAAAGAATCCGATAATGCATTCAAGGACAAATAATATATCTATCATATATCATTTCTTAAGGGAGAAGGTGTTGGAGAATGAATTTGGGCTTGAATATGTGTCTACAAAGGATCAAATTGTAGATATATTTACTAAGGCTCTTCCTAAGGATACTTTTGAGTATCTCAAGGAGAAGTTAGGGGTTACTACCCCTCCTTTGAAATAGGTGCACATAGAGGTGCATCAGTTCTAGTGGATCTACAAATTCATCATTTTTTTGGACTGATGATTGGGGTCTACTCCTCAGGGGGAGTAGAGAGTATCATTGTTGTTTTATGATGTATGTGTTTTCATGGGTGCACTCCTAAGGGGGAGTGATCAGAATTTTATATGGTTGAATAATCATGCAAATTTTTTTCTTTTACATTGATGTCAAAGGGGGTGAGAGAATCATGTGAAAAAATATATCTATATCTGAAAAAGTTGAAAGGGAGAGAGAGATTCTTGCAAGGAGAAGAGAGTGTAGGAAAGTTGCGCAGGCTGTCTAATCTGAAAAAAAAAAGTAGAAGCAGGAGAGTGTGCATGTTATCTTTGATTTTTTTTCACATCATGTGTTTCCATCAATGACAAAGGGGGAGATTTTTTTAAGTATGAATAAGTATGGTGGTGTTGTCATTGATTTCAATATAGTTCAGGGTGTTGCATGGAAAGGAATCAAGTGATTGCAGGTGGTACATGTATAGTTGAGATATTGTAGAGATGTGTGAGTACATGGAGCTATCTTTATGGTGTTACAGGTGTGCTGATATGATGAGTTATCAAGTGCTTTTGAGAAAATTAATAAATAATGAAGACAAAGTCGTGTGTGTTATGAATATTCTCTAGTAATGTGCTATGCATTTATTTTGTGTTGATCCTATGCTTGTGAAGATCTGTAGTGCTGTTTATGGGAATCCTTGGGTGATATATCCCGAGTTATAGCTTCTGGTTTGATGAAGAGTGAAAGTTGTGTTCACCGGTTTGTGAACTTGTCTGGAAGAGTTGTTTGCCAGTAGACTGGGAGAAATGTTTCTACTCTACAATCCCCTGCTAGTTTGTTTTAGGTCTTGCAGATCTGGAAGAAGGATTATAATGGTGTTATCAATATTTTGGAAAAAGTGTTCATTGTTTGGTGCTTTAGAAGACTTATTCCAGAGTTACTATGTGTATCTATGCAGTTTGGGTAAACTGATGGAAAGTGTTCTATGGATGGAAGTTGTTGTAGTTGTTGCGAATGAATTTGAAGGATTCTAAGAGGTGTTTCGGTGTATGTTGAAGCTTGTTAAGTGGTCCATGTGTTATCATCTTGCTATGAATGCGCATACTTCAGAGTTCATTAGTGTTTTCATTAGGTTTGGATGACCTGGTATCTACATGGTACACAAAGGATAAGTATCAATTAAAGAAGTGTGTGATTGATCCAAGATGTTGTTTTGGGTCCCAGTTAAGTATTTATTTGGTTCACTCTCATTATATCCACCGTGGGAATTTTGATTCATCGACCTAATTTGAATTTGTAAGATGAAGATTGTGTATTCAACCTTGGAGAAAGTTTCTAAGATCGAAGATGGTATAAATACAAGTCAAGATGTTGTATATTAGAACATAAGTGAAAGTACGAAAAAGTGTGAGAAGCAGGTGTGTGAAAGTGAATTAAGGCAACAATACTTCAATGTGTTAGAATCCTAAAAGCAGTGAGCCAATGATGTCTACAATTCTTTGATTAATGATGCGAATGTGTGGAAGTTGTTGTGGTGGATCTTCTGTTGCATTGAGATAATGTTCTCTATGTAACATTCTTCTCTACATGTTTTTGTATCTATAGGTAGTGAGCCTCCCTTTTGGACAGTGAGTCATATCTGTAGGCAATGAGCCTTGTATCTGGATAGTGAGTCCTATCTTGGGTAGTGAGCCTTTGTATCCGATTTTGCATTACTATTATATTATGAGTTAATCCTCACCGTGGTTTTTCCCTTATTGGGTTTTCCATGTAAATCTGGTGTCTCTGGTATTTTCTTTTTGTTATCTGCATTTCATTTGTATGCTTAATAATAGATTAAAGTGAATTTGGAATCGGTTAAAGGGAATGTGATTAGATATAACTGTTTCACCCCCCTCTTAGTTGTCTTGTGCAATTTAAAAGAACAATGCAGACCAAAAAATTGTTCCTCTGTAACACTAAAAATGTATACTGGGACTTAGCCAATTTCCTCAAACACACTTGTTCTTCTCTAGACTATATTAATATTGATAAACCATCACTTCTATAATGGGTTTATATCAATGACAACACCATACATAATCATGCTCATTTTTCCAACAATCTCCCCCTTTTTCATTGATGGTAACACATTTCTCCAAAATACTCCCCCTTTGACATCAAGGGAAAAGGGCACCAAAAAGATACTTCTCTTCTTCACTCCCCCTTACTAATATACTTACATGAAATCAAATCCCCCTATCTATGTTATCCGTCACCAAAAATGACAAAAAATGTACTACAACACCATCTACTAACTCCACATATGTACATTGAGAAAAAAAATTGACTATACAATTGAAAAATGTACACCTCAACTAGATGAGAGTATACCCCTAGTATGATACTGTGTGTAGGTGGATTTCCCAATTAACTAAGAAAACATAATAGAATTCTAAAGGAAAACACAAAAAACACCTCAATATTAGGCCCTAGAGTTAAATTCAAACAATGACAAGAAACAAAAGAGAATTTTTACCTCGCTTGAATTGATGCTTTGGTTGGCCCTTTCTTTGTAGATTTGTATGCTCTTTCGATGTGAAAATGACATAAAAACCTAGCTTAAAATGATGTAAATGATATGATGAATGCAATGGAAGCCATGAAAATGGATTGAAATGCATTATGAAAGCTAAAATTGCATCAATAATGGAGGTTATTGAGTGCTTGAGAGCTAAGTGTATGTGAGAGAAAATGCATAAGTGTTGAAATGAATGAAATTGGCTAAGTATTTATCCTATTTTGGAGTGCATGAAATGGAGGGATAGGATCAAATTTAGGTTTGGAAGATCAATTTTTGAGGTTCCTTGAGGCATGTGATGTGGAAAGGGTAGGGTGATGTAGAGGTGATTTGTCTCCTATGTGGAGGTACTTGCAAGTACTTTGGGGAGTGGAAAAAGGCTTGAATTGTCTTATCCTTCCTCAAATGATGAAAGGATGAGACAAGTCAAATACTTCTAAATTTTGGAGAAGGGTGTTGAGGAGAGCAAGGGGAATTTAAAATTCCCCTTGTAAGGACATGGTGATGTGGGAAGTGAATTAAAAATTGTCTTTGAATCCCTCAAAGGATGTAGGAGAAATAAAGTGGAATTTAAAATTCCACCTAGGATGTCTTGGGGGAATAAGTGGAATTAAAAATTCCAATTTGGCATGTTGGGAAGTGTTGAAAACCTTTATTTTAAGGTGATCATTACAAATTTTTGACATAAAATCATAATCTAAGTGCAAAAGTAAAATATTGTAATGAAAAAAATTAAGCAAAGGGAAAAAAATCAAAAGAAAGCTTGACCCAAGTCTTTTGGGCACTAAGAAGAAGAAGTCTCATTTTTGCTTATCCACGCAACATGGAGTTTGTTAGGGTTTTGGTTCGTTGTCATTGAAGAGCCCTCCATGAATATAGAGAGAGACCAATACCTAGTGATCACTACTGAGAGATTCTATGGGTTTGAAGAGCACGTTGCAAGGAATAAATGGAGGTTTTGGACACGTCTCTTACAATAAGAATATCATGCATGTATTATTTTCACTCACATTGCTAGACCTATGCATTTTTCTCTCATTTTCTTCCAACCACCATTTAACGCATTTATGAAAGTTCATATATTTGTATGTAGTTTTTCAACTCCTGTATAATCACATTCATATTCAATTATACTGCCTACTCATATACCAAGGGTTTCTAGTCCTATTTCTTCTTGATACCAACATCAGATATAAATAAATTCTTTGGGTTTTCTACAAAAACAAAGGAACTAGATTTTGGTTTTTGAGGGCAGCTTTATCAAAGATTTTCCCATTTAGATTTTCATGGAAATAATATTCTTTACAATAACATCAAAAGCCACTCTTGGAAGTTGAAATTATAGTATTTAGATATATAGTGAGCATCAATGTTTTGCTAATAGTCAGGTGTCTAGTACCTAGATAATATTGAAGAATTTTTTTTAAGGAAAAAACCCAACAATGACTTGGTAGCATTCATGTTTGGAATGGCTCAGTAGCATTTGCAATATGAAAAGAATCATACAGTTTCTTACTTCTGGAAGCAACACAAGGCTTGAAAAAGTTATGGATATCTTTTGCTTTCTAATTTGATGGGTATTCCATGTTTAATTGTCAAGGACAATGAATGCTTATTTTCTTCAAGTAATTTTTTTTTACTTTATGGCTATGGAAACATTGAACCTGATGAGTTTAGAAAAATACATGGTAAATTTTAGGGACTATTTTCAAGAACATCAAAAATTCTTTGGTTACAACAAAAATTACACCCAATATCAAGAATCAATACCTTAGTTCCTTCAAAGAAATGCAACTATCATGGATTAGGTAGAGTTAGAGGTACATGTTTTGTTGTTCCCAAAGATTAAGAATAAGGAAGCAGGTCAATTGGGCCAGATTTCAAGTTTAGATGTGCATATTGTTGTATTGCAAACTCAGAGTCATGATCTACAATCTCAAATTAGGTCAATGGTTGCACTAGTAGAGGAATCTATAGGAAAACAATAACAATAGACTCTTGTTTACTTAGGGTTTATTCTTGATCAAGCCATAGTAGGTTACATATATTCATCACTCCATAGAGAAGACATTGGACCCTATAATGATTAAGAATTTGAGGAACTTATAAAGACATGCAACCAATAAGATTTAGGTAATAGCAAACAAGAGTCTATAATCAAATAGAAGACTATCCATAAATGCAAGTAGTCATAATATCAATCACTGGAAATAATATCAAAGTTGCAAAAAATTTTAAGTATAGTGAAAATAGATGTGAATCTTCAAAGGGTTTCATGAGAGATGGAGGAGATCTTTGAAGTCCCTAAAAGTTGATGACAAAGATAAAATGATAGGAGTGTGCAAGAAAATACTGTCCACAAATGTAATAAATGTAAGATATATGACAAGAACATACCAAGTCTAATGGAATTTTTTTTATATTAGGTCATATGGTGGAAAAACAAAGGATAGTTACTACAAGACAATAAAAGACTTGCACAGTGGGAAGATTTTTTCATATTTTCAATGTGGAGGAAAGTACTAATTTTTTTTTAATCATTATGGGGAAGAGAAATTTGAGGCAAACTAGAGTGTTGGAAACACAAGGGTAGACAAATAAGGGGGGGGGGGTGAATTAGTTGTCACAAAATTTCAATCTTATTAAACTTATTAACCCTTATTCTCAAATATAATTAATCACCATGAAAGCATGAATCAAATACACTGTTAGAAGTATAAGAAGAATAAATGAGGAATGTACTTGCATTCAGGCACACTTCCTAGAGCTCACTGCTCAAATAAAAAGGAAGACTCACTATCTTACAGAAACATTCAGATTAAATCCATCTGAATAATTTGAACTAAGAAAGTAGCATCTCCTAATGTCTTATTACAGTTTTGGTTAAGCACATGAACACTTCTTCACTCTTCTTCACACTCTGATCTACCTTCCAATGATTTAAAATTTATTTGTGCATAGAACTCGCATACTTTGAATCATGCATGTCTCAAATGAGATAAACAATCACATATATATATCTGCAACAAGTAATTACATCGCTTCATGTCGGCTTCAACAAAATAATAAGATGAATAAAAATTGTCAACCCAAAACAAAAAAAGATTATCAATGTGAATCAACCAAAGTTGGCCACAACATAATGAATAACTAGCACAACATCCTCAAACAAAAAAAACCTTCAAGCATTATTCCTCAAGGATCCACAACACACTTCAATCACCCTGTATCCATGAAAATGGAAAACATGAACACACAAGAGAAAATATCCAATCACGCACACAATGATCAATGTGGATGTCCAACACAGATAGATCATGATCTAGAAACATCAATAAGCACCACATGAGCATACACAACAACTCAGATTACCAAAATTGTATTCTCTTCTTCTAGGAACACCATCTACAGTAAAAAAATAACTGTAGGAACACAAAAACTCATAAATTTCTTAAATCTTCATGCACACCTCCAAAAATTTTGGAGAATAAACTAGATAGGCTCAACAAAAAACCCTTTGATCTGAAACTTTTGATCATCAACATACTGAACTTCACTACTTCATAGATAACCTACAACTTATTTGATTGCAATTTCCTCAATATCCTTGACATATACAGTCTTAAAGCTAATAGTGTTGACATCAATGACAACCACATATCAGCAACACAACCAAAACATCCAACAATCTCCCCCTTTGAAATTTATGGCAACACATGATGTGAAAAATACCATCAACACAACTAACTCCAGCACTTACTCCCCCTTAGGTTTTGACTCTTCTCTCATGACTTATTCTCCTCTTCGCTTCTCCCCTTTTCATACCTTTTCACAGGATGCTTCTCCCCCTTAATTCTTCAAAAAAAATTCACATTACTCTTCTCCCCCTTTGACATCAATGGAAAATGTACACACAAGCTCTAAACCACATATTTGAATCATCTGACTACTCCCCTTGAGTAGCAGCCACCATAACATCAATCTAAAGCAAGATATGACTGTGAATGCATAGAATGATGCAATATATTGCATCTTAGTTTTGATTAGGAGAAAAAATCACCCCTAGCTTCCCTCTGAGATACTCAAAAGTGTCCTTAGGCAATGGCTTGGTGAAGATTTCTACAATCTATTCCTTAGTAGGCACATACTCCAATTTGGCTTCCTTATCACTCACCTTGTCTCTCAAAAAGTTATATTTGATAGATATATGCTTGGTCTTTGAATGCAGCACCGAATTCTTAGAAATGTTAATTGCACTTGAATTATCACAGAATATAGCAATAGGTTCATCATACACAACTTTGATATCTATCAACATCTGCTTCATCCATACTACTTGAGTACAATTGTTAGCAGCAACAATGTATTCTACCTCTACAGTAGATAAAGAAATGACATTCTACTTTTTACCTAACCATGAAATCAACTTCTTTCCCAATAAAAATGCACCACCAATAGTACTTTTCTTGTCATTCACATCTCCTGC
The DNA here is from genome assembly GCA_007115665.2 of Sequoiadendron giganteum. Classification (NCBI taxonomy): domain Eukaryota; kingdom Viridiplantae; phylum Streptophyta; class Pinopsida; order Cupressales; family Cupressaceae; genus Sequoiadendron; species Sequoiadendron giganteum. The sequence continues at coordinate 407,171,675 of CM021107.1, forward strand.
CCAATCAGCATCAGTAAAGGCACTCAAAGTAAGATCATCATCTTTAGGATACCATAGACCAAAATCAACTATTTCCTTCAAGTATTTGAAAATTCTCTTCACAACAGTCACATGAGATTCCTTAGGATCGACTTGAAATCTTGCAACAATGCATATAACATTCATGATATCAGTTCTATTTTGAATCAAATAAAGTAATCCACCAATCATTGATATGTATTTAGTCTGATTTGACTTTGGAGAATCATCATCTGTTGTCAACTTACATTCGGTCACCATAGGTGTACCAACTGGCTTTGAATCTTCCATACCAAACTTCTTTAGCAGTTCTCTCACATACTTGGACTAAGATATAAAAATCCCTTTATCTAACTGAGTAATTTTCAATCCCAAAAATAATTTCATCTCTCCAATCATTGACATCTCAAACTCATTTTGCATCTCATTAGCAAACTTCATGCACAAACCATCATCTCCTCCAAAAAAGGTATCATCAACAAAGACTTCCACAATCAAATATTTATCATCATCAATTTTGAAATACAAATTACTATCAACATTACCTATGTTAAATCCAAGCTTCAACAAATACTTGTCCAATCTAGAATACCAAGCTCTAGGGGCTTGCTTGAGTCCATACAATGCTTTCTTCAATCAAAAAACCATGTCTCCCTAATCAGTCAATTGAAATCCATTAGGTTGCTCAAAATATACTTCTTCATTCAGCTCACCATTTAGAAATGTTGACTTGACATCAATCTAATAAACCTTGTAGTTTTTGTAAGTAGCATAAGCAAGAAACGGTCTCACAACTTCAATACTATCAATAGGAGAAAAGTTTCTTCAAATTCAATTCCTTCAATCTGTGAATATCCTTTGCACACCAATCTTGCTTTGTTTCTGATAACTTCACCTTGTTCATTCAGCTTGTTTCTAAAGACCCATTTAGTTCCAATTACATTTTTTTCCTTAGGTCTAGGAACAAGAGTCCATGTGTCATTATTCTCAATTTGATGTAATTCTTCTTTCATTGCTTCAATCCAATGTTTATCTTTGCATGCTTCATTGACATTACTTGGCTCAGTCTTTGATATCAAACAATATTCTTTAGCAATTCTTCTCCTAGTTTGGACACCTTTGTTTGTATCACCTATAATCTAATCTTATGAATGATTTAGTCTTACATACATTGGAGTTTTAGTCTATTATTTAACTTCATATTCTTGTGATCTCTCTTCTACACTTTTATCAGTCTCTTCCTCTTGATTTTCTTAATTCACTGAAATGATATGAACTTGATTTGAAGTTTGACCTTTGTTTGTACTATCATTCTTATCATCAAAATCATATCAATAGGTTCTGGATGGTCTAGCGATGTCCTCATCAACCTTAACATTTTCACTTTCAACCATTTTCTTCCATCTCTTATTGTAGTATCGGTAGGCCTTACTCTTAGTAGAATAACCAAGAAATATTCCTTCATCACTCCTAGCATCAAACTTTCCTATATTCTCATCTCTTCTGATATAGCATTTACTCCCAAAGATTTTGAAATATATAATAGTAAGCTTATGACCAAACCATTTCTCAAAATCAGTCTTACCAGTATCACCTTTGATTTGTACCCGATTGAGGATGTAAACAACAGTACTCACAACTTCTCTCCAATAGCTATGAGGGACATTTCCTTCCAGCATCATAGTTCTAGCATCATCTAGAATTATCTTGTTCTTTCTTTCCACAGTTCCATTTTGCTGAGGAGTCCATGGTGTAGATAATTTTCTCTTTATCCCATGCACTTGACAAAAAGAATTAAACTCATCGAAATTAAATTCACCACCTCTATCTGATCTCAGACACTTAATCTTCAGACCTGTCTCTGTATCAAATTTAGCCTTATAAATCATGAATTTCTCTAGATCTTCGTATTTCTCCCTTAATAAATCAACCCACATCAATATAGAATGATCATCAATTAGCAACATGAAATACTTGTCTCCTTGTAGAATTATGATTCTAGCAAGACCACACAGATTAGTATGCACAAGCTCCAATATTCCCTTTGAACAATGTTGTTTGCTTCTGAATGAATTTCTAGTTTTCTTTCCTAACTGACATTCCTTGTATATAGAATTAGTAGGCTTTACCAACTTAGGAAGATCTCTCACCGCTTGAGTATAACTCTTCTTGATAATATTTTCAAAGTTTACATGACAAATTCTTCTATGCCACAACCAACTTTCATCGACTTGAGCAATCAGACAACTTTTACTAGCAGCATTCAGGTGAAAAATGTTACCTTTTGTTTTTGTACTTGAAGCAATCACATTTCCATAATTTCTCAATATTCTACACTTTCCATCCTTGAATTGAAGATTGTATCCATTATCAACCATCTACACAACACTTAAAATATTATGCTTCAAAGCTTCAACATATATAAGATCATTAGTATTATGATTACCATCAAAAGAAATACATCCTCTACCATAGATTATACCACCACTGCTATCGCAAAATATTACAACACCACCATCATATTTTTTCAAGCTCACAAATTTACTTTTATCACCTGTCATGTGATGTGAACATCCACTATCAATTACCCATTCATCTTTCTCTTCAACTCGAGTAGCTAGGGCTTTCTCCACATTTGTACAACTAGAAGATTCAGTAGACACATGATTATTTTCCTTGATAGCAATAAACAAAAACTCATCTTCACTTGCATTCCCTTTGTCAGATTCATCTTGTGTCACTCCTTCATCAACAACATAATAACACTTCTTTTGAAATTTAAGCTTGTAAGGTCTTGACTTAGGAACTCTTTCCAGACACCTTGATGCAAAATGACCTATCTTATTGCAAAAAAAACATTTAATAGGAAATTTCCCTTTATACTTACCTTCTCCTCTTGCTTCCCTTTGACAATAAGTTCTTCAAGCTCATTTGGTTCTCTTTCTTCTTCAATATATATCTCAATTCTTCCTCATACCTGGATACCTTTCTAGAAGAACTTTCACCTGGATCATGTCTTTGCTTATCTCTTCCAGAGGTATTAGCTTTAAATGCAGATTCTATCTTAGGAAGGGCATCACCAAATTCACTCAAGTCAAAAGCAGAAAGTTTACCAATCAACATATCTCTGGTTACATTTGTCACAGTCTTGAGTTCATCAATAGCTGTAATTTTGACTTTGTATGCAATAGGTAAGGATCTAAGCACTTTAGCAAAAATATTTGATTCACCCAACTATCCACTAGTACATTTGATACCACACACAATTTCATTCACTCTTTGCATGAAAGTGGTAATATTTTCATCATCACCCATTTTCAACAATTCATATTTCCCTTTCAGACTTTGTAGCTTAGCAATTTTCACATTAGAATCACCTTCATACAAGGTTTCCAACTTTTTCTAAATCTCATAAGCAGTCTTCAATTCCATAACATTCGTCATCTCAAAATTAATCAAAGCACTCAACAATGCTTCCTTAGCCCTGATATTGTATTCAACATCCCTGATCTCAACAGTAGTAGTAGGACCACTTTGAGGGATAACATACCTATTACATGTTATGTTCCAGTAAGCTTCATGAATGCATCTCAGATGACACTCCATTCGAGTCTTCCATAGAGAATAGTTTCTTCCATCAAATCTCAGACTATCCTTCTTATATGTAGTCATCCCAGATCGCCTAAAGCTGTTAAACTTCTTCCAAGGAACCTTCTCTGATACGAATTGTTGGCAACTCAAGGGTAGAAAACTGAGAGGGGGGGTGAATCAGTTGTCATAGAATTTAAAACTTATTAAACTTATTAACCCTTATTCTCAGATCTAATTAATCACCATGAAATCATGAATCAACAACACATCAGAAACACACATAACACCAAGATTTTTGTATGGAAACCCTGTTAGGGGAAAAACCAAAGTGGAGGTTAATCCACAAGTTTATACTCTGTGAGAAGTATACGAAGAATAAATGAGGAATGCACTTGCATTCAAGCACACTGCCTAGATCTCACTGCTCAAATACAAAGGAAGACTCACTATGTTACAAAAACATTTAGATTAAATCCATCTGAAGAATTTGAACTGAGAAAGTAGCATCTGCTAATGCCTGATTATAGTTTTGGTTAAGCACATGAGCACTTCTTCACTCTTCTTCACTCTTCTTCACTCTTCTTCACACTCTACTTTGCCTTTGAAAGATCTAAACTTTATTCACACATAACACTCACACACTTCACATCGTACATGTCTCAAATGAGATAAAAAATCACATATGTATATTCTTAACAAGTAATTACATCGCTTCATGTCAGCTTCAACAAAATAATAGGATGAATAGAAAATATTAGCCCAAAACAATAAATATTATCAATGCGAATAAACCAAAGTCAAACACAACATAATGAAGACCTAACATAACATCCTTGAACACAAAAAACCTTCAATAATTATTCCTCGAGGATCCACAATACGCTTGAATCACCCTTTCGACCATGAACATGGAAAACATGAACACGCAAGAGAAAATATTCAATTGCGAGCACAATGATCAACGTGGACATGCAACACAAATAGAGCACGATCTAGAAACATCAATAAGCACCACAGGAGCATACACAACAACTAAGATTACCAGAATCACATTCTCTTCTTCCAAGAACACTAGCTATAGTAACAAAATAACTGTAGGAAGATAGAAACACACAAATTGCTCAAATTTTCATGCGTACCTTTGAAAATTTCAAAGAATAAACTAGATAGGCTTGACAAAAAACCCTTTAATCCATAACTTTTGATCATCAACATACCAAAATTTCCATCATATTGAACTTCACTACTTCATAGACAACTTGCAACTTATTTTATTACAATTTTCTCAATATCCTTGACATATACAATCTTAAAGATAATAGTGTTGACATCAATGGAAACCACATATCAGCAACACAACCACAACATCCAACACAAATTTTTGTGAACATAATGACTTTATAGATAAGGGTAGGTTTAGAGAACTATTTGTGGATTGTGGTTTCAACATAGTTCTAGAGGCAGATAAAAGAGATATAGGGGTGAAGTCTATGTTTTTATTAGAAACCCTTGCATTATCATTGTCCTAGTGAAAGATCTCATAAAGAGCATTTTGAAGGAGTTATGGAAGTCATCTAGAGAGGAAAATGGTAGGCTTGATACTTTTATTTTATGCTTTAATGAGAGGATTTCAAAATTATCCAAGTTCAGGTTGGCATTGTACAAGAAGGCTTGAGTCTTTCTTTTCTGGCTATATGGGATACTCTTATCACTTTGTGGGAAGCTTCAATTGAAATTAGGCAATCAAAAGTGCAATTGATGCCAAGAATATAATCAAGTTTCCAACATGAAAGTACCATTAAGGTTCTTCATTGGTCAGTGACTAACCAATCTTCTTCCACCTATAGTTGTTGTTAGTAATAGAAAATTATATGTTTAAAAACTGTTCCTATAGTAATAACTCTAAATTCATGAAGAAGACAATGCATTAAGATTCTTTCAAGACCAATCAATGGTTATTTCACAGTCTTAAATGCAACAATATATACCTCAGAATGATAGATGAGATGTCTGTGAATTCAAGGCACAAAGGGGATGGTTACTATGAAGAATACTTCAAGAAGGATAGTGATTCCGAGCATATAAGAGTAGTCAAAGTACAAAAGATAGTCTACAATCATCTGTGACAATGATTGAGAAAAAGAGTGAATAGTGATAGTTTCAAAAGGAAAGTAGTGAACATAGACTTGGAGAAGCAAACCTATGGATATAGTGATGAGAATATTAATAGAGGACAAGTACAAACTAGAAAAGTGTATCATAGTACTGATGAGGCTTATCCTCTATGACCTTGGCTTCTCACTCCTTACCAAGATTTTCAATAGTGGTCAATTAATTTCTCTGGTCAGTTTCAGGACCTGTGTAATTACAGTATTTTGTGGAGGATCCAAAATCATTTCAAAGGTGTGTGAAAGAGGTCAATGCACTTGAGGTTGTTTTCATGGTTGATAAAGATGTTGAAGAAAGGAAAGCCAAGGTAAGAACTTTGTTTGGACAAGTGTGATATTCTTGAAAAAAATTATTAGATCTTGAAAGGGTTTACCAAGACACATTGGAGAAGTTTTTTTTAAAACATTACAAAGGTAGCAGACCTAAATGGAAGTAGCACTTTCAAGAGAATACCAAAGATCAAATAAGAGAAATCACTATGATAAAGAACCAAGCTTCTCAAGGTTAAAGGACAATATCATTAATGAATGATAGTCATGTAAGATGTAAAGTAGATCTAGGTCTATTTGAAGTGAGGTTGTTACTGTGAACAAAGGGTAGCCTTGAAAACTATAGGGAAAGTGCAAACTATGACATATGCAAAGAACAATATTCATAGCTAACCATGACAATGTGCAATAGAGATTGAGACTAGAATTAAAGAGGTTTTATGACATGAACATGTGTCATTCCCTAAGAGGTTTCTGACCATTTCAAACTATTCCCACATGCCCTATCATCATGTGAGTCATAGTTTGATGGAGCTAAGTGCATTTATGAGTAGTTGCAAGCATCTAGGCAGGTTAGTTGAGTTGTGCAAACAAATGGAAAATATCTAGGGGTAGTTTGACACATTTTTAGAGAAGTTACAAGTTTTTGGAGTTGTTTGAGAAGTCTTAATGGTAGATGAGGTCAAGGAGAGACTTTTTCACCACTCAAACAACCTTTTGGAGCAATTTTGGGGGTTGAAAAGTAGGCATATCTATTTTGGACGACCAAAGGAGGTTTGAATCAGCAAGCACGTTTTCCTATTCTTTTGGTAAGATATTGGACAACATATAAGCAAGTTTTAGAAGTAGTTTTCTCTAGTTCTCTTCTCTCTTATAGAATTGTGTTGTAACTTTCCTAAGTTCTTTCATGTTGGAGAAGAAGATTAGCTCATTTTCAGACTTATGTACAATTGTGTAAGCACCTTTTATATCAATAAAATCAAGTTTTTCCTTCTGAATATTCTATTTTATTGTGTGCAACAAATGATTAATGTACTATCTTGTGATTTATATGCAAATCCTTTATTGTATGTCTCATATCTCAACACCTTCAAACAGAAAAAACTGATGTTTAGTGCAAGTTGTAGGTTGTGTTTCTCGTTTAAACAACCATTAAGAGTGAAACATTCATTTTCCTCTTGAGCTGAAAAACTTAAACCTTCCTATGAAACAATTATGCATTAATATATGTAAATTTTTGAGTTGTTTGATAACCAACTGAATTATCGAGGGAATTTTGTGTTAAAACAATAGAGTAGGCTTTGAAAAAATCATTTGGTGCATCACCTTAGAAAAAAGTAGGTTCATTTTCATGTTTCTTTCTTACTCTTTTCCTTAACAAAGCATTAGTTTAGTTAGTTTAGGTGATAAATGCAAGGTAGCCAACCCTCTTTGGAGGTTCCTTTTCATCATAGGTGACCCACAAACCTGGAAAGGATCTCATGTTTCACCAATAAGCTAAGTTATGCAACTTAGCAAGGGCGCAATATTGAGTGATAACAAGATGATAAAAATGAATTAAAAATTCCTTGGGGGATGGGTATAGCTTCTCCAAAAGGAGAAAGCACTTAATAAGTTCATCCTAAGTACCTATGCCATAATTGGCAAGACACTTAGATTAGGGATTAATTAATCATGATTAGTGGCTATGCAAATGATTACGTAGGCTAATGATGGGATTAGAGGCAAGTGGGATTTTATGGAGGATGTGACACTAATCATAGTTAGTGGTGTGCACATCCTAATCACAGGTTACTTAAACTAACCTGGATTAAGGAAGAATTATGGAGGATAGTGACATGTGGAGAGAGAAAAATGAATTAAAAATTGATTTAATTCATGTAGGCTAAAATGACTAAATTAAATAAATTGGTATATTTATTTAATTTGGAGAGGAAAGGGGGTAAAGTATTTAATTAAATAATTAGACATTTTAGGGAATGTTAGGGGCATGATAAATATTAATCAAATAATGAATTATTTAATTAATATGGATAGAGAAACCAGATTAGGAGAATATATTGGTAAATTTGATCATCTAGGAGTGGAAAAATTTAGGTTTCTACATTTTTCCCCTCTTTGAAATATCTTTAAAATAATCATGTTTCAAAGAAAAATAAAAATATAGATGACTCAATGGAGGAAAAAGACTGCAGGATGCCTCAGTATGACTAGAAGAATGATAAGGAGGAAAATGAAGAAAATATGAAGGGTTATGCTCCCTCAAGAGGGTGGATGGGGAAAAAGGGGCCTTGAGCATCATCTTGATATGAAGAAAAGGATGGTACCATGAGGATGGTGATGAAAAATGATAAAAAATGATGCTTGAACGAAGGAAAACGGACTCACAGGGTGCAAATGGCAGCCAAATGAAGAAATTAGGTTAAAAAGGGTAAAAAGGTGAAGGTTAAGTGGGGTCAAAAAGGTATGTTTAAATAGAATTCAGAAAATTACTTTTTACCTTTGTCTTTTTATGCACACGTGTCATTCAGTGATTGGGAGTGATAGTGAGAGAAAAATGGCAGACCAAGGAGCTATTGTGCATCGTCAGGATGTAGTGTAGGAGTATTATGTGGAGGGCATTATTCCATAGTAGGTACGTCTCAAAATTTGGGCCCCAATATTTCTTTGCACATGTTTTTTTAATTTTTGTATGGGAGGGTAGTTAGGGCTTTGGTGAATTCGCTCATGAAGAGTAAGGTTCACCCATCGAGGGAGGCACAATTTCCCTTGTAGAGAACAAGCAAGTGCATGGGAGAGAAGGGGTGATCATGCACCTGGATAGGCAGGTGTGTGAAGAAAGGGGAAATTGTGAAATCACCCCAAAATGGGATGGGAGGGATTGAGAAGGAAAGGGTGACTTCAAAATTTCCCATTGGGGTAATGGTGATAGCGAAATCACCCATGGGGAAGAAGGGTGATAGCGAAATTTCCCATGGGAAATAAGGGTGATCGTGTAATCACCCATTAGGGGGATAAGGGAGATAGTGAAATTTCCTTGAAAAGGGATAAGCGAATCCACCCAAGGATAGGTGAATTCATCACTAAGAACACAGGGGGGAGCACACCTTCCATAGAGGCGAATGCACTCCAAGGTGGGATGGGCGATTGCACATTACACAGGGGAAAAGTGTGGCAGCTGCCAAAGTGAGGAAGATGTGGGACCATCTGGAGGAGAGAGTATCACCATGGAGAGGTGGACCAAATGACATAGCTGTGAAAAAGTAGTATGCCACACGGTGGAGGGAGAGGGTGCTAGAGAGAGTGGCATTGATAGCGTAGAGGGTGCAGGCACCAATGTAGGTGCTAGAGGTGAGGGTGAGGGTGAGGAGGAGGAGGCATGATGCAATGAGGAGGAGGAGAGACCCCTAAGGTGGGTGCGACAGAGGATTGTGAGATAGAGGGGGTGATCATTGAGGAGGAGGAGGAGATCCAAGAGGTAGAGGTGGAGATGGGAGAGGGGGAGCAAGAAGCATCGAGAGAGAGCATTGCTGATATATTAGGCATCGCCAAAGGATGATACCATGGATAGGTTGACAAGGGTGCAAGTGCAGATAGGGATATTGGACAAGAGGCTGAGATATTCAAAGGAGGACAAAGTGAGACTGGAGGCCAAGGTGGAGAGACTATAGGGGGACCAATCAATGGTAGAGGAGGCAACGAGGGCAAATATGGATGGATTGAGGGAGGTTGAGCGACTACATGGGGCTGTTGGAGGATATGCGACAATAGAGGGATGTGGTGCAACATGTGGTAGACGAGGCCCAACCAATATTCTGATTCCTCTAGGGAGAAAAAATGAGGCCCTTGCATGGGCCAAGGAGATAGAGGGATGGGCACAACAAATGGAAGGGCAACTAGCCACTTATGAGGCTAGCCTAAGATGCTTAGGATTTGGAGTGGGGCAGGCTATAGCAGCAACATCATAGGTACAAAGGTGAGAGATATGTAGCACATGTATCAATAGCCCAAGAGGTAGGTTATTGGATAGGGGCCTATTATACCATAGTGCCAGACCCAACTCAGAGAGTCGCTCCCTATGCATAGGTGTTTTAGAGGAGTGTTGAGCCTTCACAATCAGGACCCTCATGGTTAGGGGGATTAGGTAGGTCTAGTGTCTATAGAGAGACACTACTAGGAGGAGGCGGGAGAGTGCCAGAGTCACCTCAACACTCTGACATAGCTAGTAGTGGACAGTAGGGACATGGATGGAGATAGGTGCCCCAATTTGGACTGATATGTTTGTGAAAGTGTACATATATGGATAGTTCATGTACAAATTTGGACAGATTGATTCAATGATTCTTTTATTCATCCATTCATATGATATGCTTTCGTACATATATTCTTTTATTATTTCATGTATATGGATGGACATTGTACCTTTTTATTATGTTATGGACTAGATGGACATTATGGAATATATGTATATGGTTGACATTATTATGATATATGATGGATGATTTTGGGTGGCACATCATATGTGATGTTTATATGATGTTATGGATGCTTATTATGGATGTATGCATGATGTGTGTGTTTATTATTATGATGGATATGTTTTATTGTGATATGCATAACTAACAATATGCGATGGAAGATGTAATGCATTACATGTTTATGATTATGATACGTGATATGATATCTAATGGATGTGATTCTTATGTGTGCGTTGAATGATTATGAGATATGCAATTAACATGTTTTTGATGCAGGATGGGATATTTATGTATGCATGTGGATGATGTATGATAGCTGCGACTAACATGTTTGTGATGGAAGATGGGATGCTTATTTTTATGATTGTGATGTTGATGTTTATGGTAGTGATGTTATGGATGTGATTAGTATTGATTTTGATATGTAATAGATGTGGAATGCAATGAGTGTGTATGCAGACAATGTTGATGCAATGAATGTTTTTAAATGAAATGGATTAAGATTCTTAGAATAACGAGTCTATATTACTCTAAAAAACTTAAATGAATATGATACTATAAATGAAATGGATTAAGATGCTTAGAATAACAAATCTATATTACTCTAAACAACTTAAATGAATATGATAATGATAATGTAAAATGAAATGAAATGGAAATGATTAATGCAATTGAATTATGATAAAGGAAATGATTAATACAACCTAATTAAATGATGAATGAATCCTAATGATGGATAATGCAAATGATTAATGAAATGGTGGGTGTAGGGAACCTATCAAAATTGAAGCAACCTGATAAGAAGAATAGGTGGGGGAAAAGATCATTTGCACAGCCAAAAACCATGATTATAGGCTAGATGAATGGATGGGGTAGATGGTATAAGAGGAGAAATGAAGAGGGATTATGATATGAATTATGCAATCCAACATGATGCTACAATTTAAGGAGCACTGGATTTTTCTATGACATAGGACACCATACACTAGGGTATAAATAACTAAGGCCAATTGGTATATGATGCATAGGACTCACAAAACACACAAGAAGGTTAATCTAGCATCCCAAAGTCATAGGGGCTTTGGTCTAGGCAATGCTAGACAACCACAAGCACAATAGGTTTCACGAGCGTAACAAAATACCACAAGAGATCTTGGTGGGAAATACACAAGACAACCAATAAAACATGATCACATAAAAAACAAAGAGATGCTCCTATGTCTACCATTCAAACCGCACCATGATACAATGGATCATGGTAACATTGAATAGGTATAGTAGGAAGCTCAAAAGATTAAAAAAAATGCAAAAGTATCAAGAAATCACAAAAAATCTCAAATATCCTTTGCCATGGGGATGAGAGGTGGACAAGATTGACATGGTATGATGTGAGGAAAGATATATCCCGCGAAGAATGAAGATGGATAGGATAGATCAAAGTATCGACATGACTCAAGATAAGTGAAATTGATTGGGACCTCAAGGGACTAGTGGATTGTTTTGTTTAATTACAAAAAAAGAGGGACACTCCTAGTTCCATGACAAGGATAAGGATAGACCCTAAAAGACAACCTAAAGCCTTGGGGGCTCATCAAAGATGGCCTTTCCTACATGAAAGAATAGAGGCATCATAGTTCGATAAAAAAACTGATGACAAATGATGGACAAAAAGTGGAAAGAGGAAAATGAAGAATCAAATAGATGGACCAAAGCCTCGAGGGCTCATCAAAGATGGCCTTACCTACATGAAATCACATAGGTGTCGTAGTTTGATAAAAAGACCCAAATTGAAAGATGAAGGATGAAAGATGGGACCTAATGAAAAAGGACATGAGGATGGATCCTAGATGAGGACGTGAGATTGACCAATAGGACACCATATACAAGCGATGATAGCCAACCAAAGCCCAACTGGTATAGGGATACAAGACCACCAAAAAGTGAGAGAAGCTTAAGACTTGGGATATTAAATCTAGATTGTCTAATGCTCAATCAAAATATACAATGGGCTAAATGATAGGATGGATGAGATGTGTAGGTAGGATGGGGGGATTACATAAGCATATAGACAAATGGGATACTAGGTATATAATGATTTAGCCCTCTATGCATGGTGCCTATTACCAAGTTTTCACCAAATTTACTTATCCAAGGTGCCACCAAAGGTGATATCCACCATAGAATGATTTATTTTTCATTACTATTGACATCACTTTTTTGGCTTTTTGGCATTTTTCATTTTTCATTTTTTTATAAATTTTTAACTCTTTTTTAAATTTTTCTAGGTTGGGTAACACAATTTACTTAGGTGTAAAACCGTTGTAGATGCACAATGTTGATAGGTTCTTCCAAGATTTCACCCTCTAGTGTGGAAATCCAATATGCTCCAAAATCGTACTTAGTTGTGATGAAATATGGACCCGGCCAATTAGCTTAAAATTTTACTTTCTTCTATCGTTCTTGTCCAATATGCTCCAAAATTGTACTTAGTTGTGATGAAATATGGACCCGGCCAATTAGCTTAAAATTTTACTTTCCTCTATCGTTCTTGTTGAGTATGTCAATTTTCCTTAAGTACAAGGTTACCAATTTGGAACTGGTGGGGTCAGAATTTCTTGTTGTAGCTTCTTTTAAGCTGATGTTGGTAAGCTTGTAAGTAATTATAAGCATTGATACACTTCTCATCCAAAAGTTCTAGCTGATTGTGATGTGCCAATCAATACTCATCATTTATCAGGTTTTTCAAAGAGATACATAGTGAGGGGAGCTTGATTTCAATCGGCAAGATGGCATCAAAACCATATACAAGTGATTATGGTGTGGCACTAGTGGGGGTGCAAATATATGTATGATAGGCCCAGAGGGCGGGATTGAGATGGAGGTGCCAATCCTACTTAGTGTTATTCACAACTTTCTTTAGAATTTTGATTAGTGTTTTGTTGGTGGCTTCATCTCGACCATTACCTTTAGGGTAATAGGGCATCGACCATCGATTCTAGATATGGAAAGTTTCATATATTTGTTGTACATGTTGGTTTTTGAAAGGTTTTCCATTGTCAGTGATGATGGTGGATGGAATATCATACTAGTAGAGAATATGGTATAGGATAAATTTGGATATCTGAGTGCCAATAATGAAGGAGAGTGGAATTGTTTCCACCTATTTGGTGAAGTATTTTATGGTAGTGATGATGAAGGTGATGCCATTAGAGTACGGTGGGTAGATCTTTCTGATTAAGTCTAGACCTTGCTACAAAAAGGGCCACAATGCGGTTATTAGTTGTAGGTCCTATGTTAGAGCATGGTTCAAATCTGTGTGCTGCAGACAAGGTACACACTTTTTGAAAAATACACATGCATCATGTTCCATAGTGGGCCAATAATACCCAATCTGAAGAAGCTTCTTTTTTAGGGCCATTCCATTAGTATGTTCCTTACAAATGCCATTGTTCACTTCTCCTAACACTATTTTGGATTCCAACTCATTTAAACATCGAAGAAGAGTGCCATCATACACTTTATGATATAGTGTTGGTAAGAGACACTACGAATATCATTTGGTGTTGTCATTGATGGAAACCCCAGTCGGTGATTGGATCCATGCATCATCATTTGATCATACCAATAGTCAGATGGCAAACAATTAAGGAAGAACAAAGCATCCGATAGTTTTGTGTTCATCGATTCACATGAAGATTTTTTGTTAATATTTTGTGTTGTGTATCTCAAGGAATGTTGATCGATGTATGCTTTGTGTTATCCATGAATCTCAATGCCTCATATTAATTCGTGTGCGAGTTAGAAGATCTGGTTGGCTAATTCTCGGTTTTATCAGTACAGAAGCCGACTTCGAGAATGTAACATATTGCAAATGTTTGGGAAATAATTGTTTAAGTATTTTTGTGTTTGTACATGTTGATGCTGATCATTTATATGCTATAGCTGACTTTGGCTAGTGCACATTAAGGTTTACTCATGATTTGAGCTGACAGTTGTAAATATTATTTTGTTCTATTGAAGTTGACATATTGTGATTAAATTCTTAGTCGCGGATATATATAAGAGATCGTTCATATCAATTTGATATATGAAGAAGGTGTATTGATGTGAATTGCAAATAAGAGTAGAGAAGAAGAGTGATAATGCACAGTTTCACTTGTGTATAAAGGATTTGTGTTGCAAGTCTAAGAAGAACAAAGAAGAAGAGCAAAATCAGTCTGAAGGACAGAAGATCGAGTATTGAACCTAATCAGAGTTGTAATCAAGCATATGTAGATGCTATTTTCTCAATTCAAATTCTCAGATGGATTTAATTTGAATATTTTATTTGTAATAAAGTGAGTCTTCTTTGAGAAGTGAGCTCTAGGCAATGCACCTGAATGCAAGTGCATTCCCCATATTGTAAATTTCATTTGAGTATACTCAGATCATATTGTGGATTGACCATCCAACGTGGTTTTTCCCCTAACAAGGTTTCCATGTAAAAATTCATGTGTTATGGTGTTGTGGTTGTTTATTTTATGATCATGCATACTTATTTTGAATGAATTTTTTAAATGCTTGAAGGATCAGATCAATAAGTTTAGAAATTTCACAACACTGATTCACCCCCCCTCTCAGTGTTGCCTGATTCCAACATAGAGAGTGTCTCCTAGGAGGGTGTAATGGGATGATTAGGGTATGAATAATTTGTGTTGGTTGTAGTTTAGCTCAGGTGGAAGGATGTTATCACAAAGGAAGGTGTAAATGTCATTGTACCATAGGGATTGGGGACCTACAATTTTGTACACCATTTCTATATCTAGAATTTTGTATGTGGGGACCAATAATTGTTCAACCAGAAACTCACAATCTATTCAATCCCTAGGCATGTCTATAATATATCTGATAGTAGCCATTGCATCCACAACCTTATTGTGTAGTTTGGGAACTTGTTCAAATTGGATATGATTGAAATATCACTTAAAGTCATCCACCATGCATTTATAAGGAAGAAGCTTGTTTTCCTTTGTTTGGTGCTCATCATTAACTTGTTTGATTATGAGTTGTGAGTCCCCATTGACATAGAGATAGGAAATGTTCCATTGTATGGTAATTCAATACCTATGATTAAAGCTTCATACTCACGAATTTTATTTGTGCATGGGAACACCAATCTGAATGACTTGGGGATATAATAACCTTGAGGAGTGACAAAGAGAATGCCAACACCTGCCCCATTCTATGTGTAGGATTCATCAAAATAAAGTGTCCATGTATCTTCCTCTGAAAAAATGAACATTGACTCATCTAGGAACTCTGCCACTAAGGGGTATGCATTCATTAGAGGGCTTTAGCCAATTGATCTATGATGATTTTTCCTTTGATTTCCTTGTAGTCTATAAAATCAATGTCAAACTCGCTGAGTAACATAACCCAATTAGCTATACAACCTGTTAATGATGTTATAGAAAATAGGTACTTGAGGGGATCCACCTTGGAAATCAGCTTAATCAAATGACTAAGCATATAATGGAAAAAAAATTTAGAACTGAAAACATCTACAAGACATGCCTTTTCCATAGGGTATAATTAAGTTCATACCCTATTAATGTGCAGCTAATGCAATAGATCACCCTTTCCTTCCCATTGTTGTCATGTTGAGATAAGAGTGCCCCCAATGCAACTGTTGTAGCAGAAATATAAAGTAACAAAGGTTTTCTCGATATAGGAGGCATTAAGATAGGAGGGTTGACAAGATACTCCTTGATTTTATTGAAGCCCTGCTAACACTATGAGTTCCATTTGAAGACAATATGTTTTCACAAAATTTTTGTGAAGGGATGGCATTTTTCTGCAATTTGAGCTATGAAGTGTCATATTGACTACAACTTGCCTTGCAGACTCCTTAACTATTTTAGATTTTTAGGTGGGGGCATTTCCATAATTGCTTTGACCTTAGTCGATTCAGCCTCTATACCTTGCCTGGACATGATGAAACCCAACAATTTTCCTGATGTGATTCTGAAAACACATTTCTTTGGATTTAGCCTTAGCTTATACTACTCTAACTTGTCAAAAAAATTCTTCAGGATCTACGAATATTATTCTCAAGTTTTGGATTTTTCCAATAGGTCAACAACATAATCTTCCATTATGAGGTGGATCAAATCATAGAAGATGACCGTCATGGCATGTTGATACATTGCTCCCAAATTTTTGAGATCAAAAGGAATGACCTTATAGAAAAAAGTGCCCCAAGGTGTAGTGAAGTTGTTTTATGTTGATCTTTGAGGGTAATTTTGATCTGATTATACCCAAAAAAACCATCCATAAGGGATAGCATGGCATGGCCTATTGTCAAATCAACAAGCATATCAATGTTTGGTAGTGGAAAATTATCTTTAGGATAGGCATTATTGAGGTCTCTGAAATCTATACAGATTAAAATGTCCCTAGTTGGTTTAGCTACAGGGAAAATTTTGGAAATCTAGTTTGAATAGTCAATAGAAACCCCACTGCTAGGAGCTTTTCCAATTCCACTTTGATGAGAAGAGTGACCTATGGATGCATTTTTTGGAGCTTTTATTTTATCAACTTGGCATCAAGATGGACATTGAGGTTATGTATAACTAATGTTGGATCTATCCCAGACATATATGAATAGGCCCATGCAAAATGAATGATCCCTTCCTGTAGTAGATTGAAAATTGTAAAATATTCTTCTTCAAACAAGGACTTAGCTACATATGTGATCTTTGGATCTACTTTTGTGCCTCAATTCACCTCTCTTGTGAATTTGATGAGAATGGAAGATCATTCTAAAAAGTGGGTACCTATGAGAGGAAGATGAATATCCTCATCCTCTAATGCCTCAAGGAGGTTTTCATCAGAGGATACACCCTTTATTTACTTTTGATTGGTCTAAAAGTGCCTCAGGGAGGTTTTCACTAGGAGACCCTTTTGTACTTTATTTATTTTTATTTTTTTGATTTAGGTGTTCATCTTCCCAAGGGTAGTCTCCAGAGTCTTCTTCTAAGCCCATGTAGTGTACATATTCCTCTTCGAATGGAAAGACACCAATAGATGCGTTTCCTTGTAGGTCCCAATCTATGAGGTCGAGATGGTGGAGGGAAAGCTTAATAGTGAAAATGGAAGTGGATTCGAATAGGGAGGAAACATCCAAATCATTGTAAGAGTGTATGATGGTTTCCTTAGGGATGTCATCAAGGGCATCGAATTTTTGCACTAACATTATTGAAAGCACTAGAAGACGTTGCAGGTTGTTTTTTCTTCTCAAGTCATAACCAAGACCCAAGTGTTTCAGACACACAGGAGTATCATTCATCTTACACATTCCATGTTCATAGACCCCTAGTCCCCTTGATAATTGTATTTTTGAGCCAACTTGGAAGCATATGGATAGAATTCTTGGAAATATTCAATGAGAGGGGGTGAAGGTTTTGGTTCCTCTTTGTACACCCATTGAATGATATCCTCATCAAGCTAATCTTGTAAGGTACTTGCAGATTGAAATATAGTGGATCCCACACTTTTGGAGCTTATTATCTTAGTGATCAACTCTCCTTATTGTTGAGACTCGGTAGGCTGGCCATAACTTTGTGATGAGGAGGGCATTTTACCCACATTGAGTGGAGTGCACATCTCATATTCCCCACAACCTTTATCAATGATCTGAACCTTTGTAATGCTAGAATCTAAAGTGGTGGATAGAGTGGATGAAGTGTTAGGATTAGCATGAGATGATTATGGTGTGGCATGAGAGGTTCCCACCTCAATTCCAGGGAAATGATGAGAATGAGGGAAGGAAGACTTAAGAGCACGACAATATTCAATGGGATGTTGGTTAGCATGAATGGTGACCTCAATTCCATTATGAGGGAATTTGATCCATTGGTGATATGTGGAAGGGATAGATTGCATAGCATGGAGCCATGGTTGACCAAGGAGGACATTATAAGGAAGGTCCAAATCAAGGATGTGAAAATTCATATACTGCATGGTGGGGCCAACCTAAATGGGAAGATAAATTGTGCCTTCTAAATATCATTCTACATTGTCGTAAGCCTTGATGGTGATCACCTAATTATCCAAGTCAATGTGAGTATACCCCACTTGTTTTATAAATTTCAGTGTACACAAGTTGAGGGAAGATCTATTATCTACCAAGACTCATTTGACTTTGTGCTTAGTGACAAGGACTTCTATGTGAACAACATGGTTATGTTCAAGGTCAATGGGTGGCATATTGATTTGAATGAATCCAAACTAATATGTAGATGACAAGTGTCCTATGAAAGCTTGGAACTAAGTAAGATCTATTTCATTAGGTATATGAGTGTCCTGGAAAGCTGTGGTGAGAAATTCTTGATGCGTTAGGGAAGATTTCAATATCTAAGATAGGTATTTGAGCTCGAGTCTTACCTAGGTGATCAAGGATGTTATACTGCAAGTTCATGGGAGTTGGCTACAATGAAATGGAGGGTCCTAGAACCAATATTTAGGTGCATCATGTGGTGATAGCACATTGAGGGTCCTTTCCATTTACATGAATCATAAAGACACATGGGTATACTTGTGTAATGCAACCAACTATATTATCATAATTGAAAGGAACCTTAGTATAATTAATATTGTTGGTTTGGTTATTTTGATTATTTTTGTTGGATCTGGTGTTCATGTTGGTAGAACTCGAACCTTGATTGTGCTTTTGGAAATCATTTTGGAATATCTGTAATTGAGAATTAGATGATTGAGACTGGTTTCCCTCAACTACAATGTCTCCTCGATCGATGAGATTTTGGATATAAATCTTGAGACTCTAAAACTTGTTGGTAGAGTGACCTTTGATCTTATGGTAATCACAATATTCATTTTCTCTAGACTCATCGAAAGGTTTGGTCACAAAGTACACAACTGCGTTGGATTGAACCAACCTTCTAAAGATAGCCTCCAAGGTTTCCCTTAAGCGAGTGAATGTTCATTTAGCATTCCCTTGGCTCAATAGATTGGACTAATTGGGAGGACGAGGTACCCCTTGTGACACAGATATAACATTAGTTATGGGTTGTTGGGGAATGTGTTGTGGTACTTGAGAAATGTTAGCTACATGGACATGTTTGGTTTTGGTGACACCATCATTGGTTAGAGTAATAAGTTATTCCACTTAATTAATTTAATCATATTGGTTAATTAATTAAGTCACTTATTCCTTTAGGTTCTTAAGCTAAACTTAGGCACATTAATAATTATTTATTAATTATTAAGTGTGCACACTAGGGTTTCATTTAGGGTTTCCTAATTTTAGGTTTTCTTGATCTCCTCATTAGGATTGATCACATTGTAATTATCATATTATTCAATAATCAATTCTGGTTTATGCTTGCACATATCTGCTTTAAGGGTTTACAAAACATCTCTTATTGTTTGTTTCTAATAGCTGTTGCATGTGATAGGTGATTGCTTGCAAGTGATTCTTGGGGACTGTGAAGTTGATTTATCAACTTCTACATGGTATCAGAGCTCCATACCTATGGTTTCCTATTCCTAATTTGAAGATATTCTCTCACAGCGTGTTTTTCTGTGTAAGGGTTTCAAGCCAGACTGATTTTGTGTGCATCTGGGGGTAGGCATTTTTTAGGTGCATTTCTAGGCCAAATGGACGTCGCCATCACATTTAGGATGCCCAAAAACCTTAGAGACGCCTTTCGTTTTGTTGATTTCGGATTCAGGATCAGAAAAGGCAAAAAACATTCGTTCTGGAGGCCATACGACCCCCAAAACCATGTTCGTACTACGCAAATTTAAAAAAATATATTAAAAAATCAATTTTTTTGGGCCGGACTTTGCACGGCCAGTGTAAACAAAACCCACCGCCAGATCGCTGCCAAGCGACCACCAGCCACCCGACGGCCACCTCCATCTGCCACCACCACCGACAGTCTTCAACGACGCCCGCCACCCCTAGCGGCGACCTCCTGCACCGCCGCCCTCAGCGCTGCTCAACAACAGCCCCCGCGAGCTCCCTTCGACTAGCCGGCGGTCACATCCGTGACTAGGATCCAACACCAGCCCCCTGCCGCGGTCACATGTGCGACCAAGGGCCAGCCCCCGGGTGCTTTGTTTTTGCACCTGTTTAGTGTTCAGAGTGCCTTCTACAGGCCTTTTTTTCGTTTTCTCATAACTTTTGCAAACGAAGGTCTTTTTCAAAAACAAGATATTGTCAGAAAGCTAGTTCGATGAAATTCACATTGGTGGAGGTTTGGTTTTCTGATTTTTCAGTTTTGATGCCCTTTTTGGCCTCTGAAGTCCGAAGTTGTTATTTTTAGTTTGGGAGGCGTAACTTTTGCGTCTGGACTCTGTTTTGCGAAAACAAATAGGCGTCAAAAAACTGGTTCAGTGCTCTGCACAGATCTCAGACTTGTTTTTTCAATTTTTTTTAGCAAGTAACTGATATTCTTATTTGATCTCAGCCTTTACCTTTTCAGTTATTTTGTTGGGAAGCGTGCAATAAGGCTTTTTTTTAGATCAACAAGCATTGTTTTTTTATTTGAGAGTATATATTGCTGTTTTCTATCATGGATACACATAAAATTGCACCCCTTACTCCATTCAACTATTTTGGTTGGAAAAAACAAATGGAGATTCACTTGAAACACAAAGGGTTGTACAGGGTAACCATGGGTACAAAAATTGAACCTACAGGTGCTGCTGAAAAGAGAAAGTGGTTTAATAGATGTGATGAAGCTTACGGTACATTATGTTTGTCTCTTTATTCTAACCTTATTTTTTATATTGAGTTTTGCACTACACCCCATGAGGTCTGGACTACTTTGCAATCTTTGTTTGGGAAGCAGGATACTATGAGAGGGTTTCTGTTAGAGAATGAGCTTATTGGCTTAAATCCTAGGGATTTTGATAGCATCCAAGAGTTTTTCACCAAAATAAAGTCTCTTAGATTGCAATTGTCATAGTGTGGTGTTCAGTAGGAAGACTCTCAGTTGATATTGTCCATTCTTTCTAAGCTTGGACCATATTATTCAGTTTTTTTTTTCTACCTTTTATGCTACTAGGGATGCACTTGGTACTAGATTTACTATGCATTATTTTGATGATTTTGCATCTTCTCTCACTCGAGAGCAGGCCAAGTTGGCCAATATGGGCAAGTTGAATCCCTCTTCATCATAGGAACTCATTGCATCACAGGAGCCTAGAGATCAAAAGGCTTCTACAGGCAAAGGAAAGAAACATAAACAAAAGGATTCCAAATCTCATGAGCAGAAGAAGGGGTCCTCATATTCATCATCCTCTTCTAAGGGGAAATCATCTAAGAAGGAGAAGGGCCCATGTGCATATTTCAAGAGAGAAGGACATGCAAAACATAATTGTTACAGGAAGGACATTGATGAGCTGAAGAATATTCTTAAGAAACATCAGATTGATTTTCCTTCTAGGATGTCTACATCATCTCCTACCCCTCCTTCTTCTTCAGTACAACGTGACAGGGGTACAACTGGTTTACATACTTCATCAGATATGAAGGGACATGCTCTTTGTGCTTCTTCGAGTCTTGGATCAAGGAGATTACTTCTAGATTCAGGAGCATCTCATCATATGGCTTCTTCACAGTCTATGTTCATTTCCTTTGAGTCTCACACTATGTCTCTTATTTTGGTGGGAAACAATACATACATGAGTGTTATAGGGAAGGGGTCTATTAGTTTTGGGGACAACACTTTTCAGGATGTCTTGTGTGTTCCTCATTTGATGAACAACCTTCTTTCTATATATCAGATCACACATGGAGGCAATGGGAGGTCTGTGGAGTTCACACTTGATTCAGTTATCAACAGAGACTTGGAGAGTAGAGTGGTTATTGCTACTGGGGTGGTGGATCACTCATCTCAGTTGTATTCCTTTGCAAATTTTTCTACTGATGGTGCTTCTATTCCTACAGCTGTTCATCACACTTCTAGTGTGAATCATCATTTCGAGGAGAAATTTGGCTTTTAGAACATTGGAGTTCTCACTTCAGATCCTGCTCTTGAGCCATACATTCCATCTCCTCCACCTACTATTTTAGTTGTTGATACTTCTATGACTACAGATGTGGTTTCTTTTGTTTCAGTATAACAGGATCCAGTTGATCATCCATCTTTAGAGGTTTCTATTTAGTCTTCACCCACTTTGAATTCTTTATTTGTTGAGGTCTCACCTGCTTCTATGGAGACATCTTGGGCTACACCTACTTCACCTTCAGAGATTGCATTCATTCAGCCTCTTCCCTCTCACTTCTTTCAGGAGATGCAATTTCTTCAGTTCTTTTGGAGCTACTTCATTCTGGGGGGGATCTGTGGTCTCTTTCTTCCTCTCTTTTGGGGGGATTCTTTCATGTATCTTTGTGATGGATGGTGTCCTTGTGGGGTCCTATGGAGTCCTCCATCTTTCATCACTTAGTTTCTCTTTGCATTCTATTTTGGGGAGGATTTTTGTTCCCACTGGGTTTTCTCTTTTACCCCGGTTAGTTTAGTTTGCATTGCATTTTTACTTGGGTACCTGATCAGGCCTTTGTTGCCGGGACCCATATTTTCTTTCATGCATCTTTTTTCTAGTGTTTTAGCTACTCCCTAAGTTCATCTTAAGGGGGGGTGTTAGAGTAATAAGTTATTCCACTTAATTAATTTAATCATATTAGTTAATTAATTAAGTCACTTATTCCTTTAGGTTGATTTACCTAAACTTAGGCACATTAATAATTATTTATTAATTATTAAGTGTGCACACTAGGGTTTCATTTAGGGTTTCCTAATTTTAGGTTTTCTTGATCTTCTCATAAGGATTGATCACATTGTAATTATCATATTATTCAATAATCATTTTCTGGTTTTGAGCTTGCACATTCTTTCTTGAGGGTTTACAGAACATCTTATTGCTTGTTCTGGATATTTGTTGCATGTGACAGGTGATTGCATGTAGGTGATTCTTGGGGACTGTGAAGTTGGATTTATCAACTTCTACATCATTGACCACATTCTTATTCTTGTTCGAGTAGCGGGATTTATCACCATATTTCTTATCTTTGTCTTCCTTGAAGAACTTAATAAGTCCCTTAGTGATCAAAGCCTTCTTAATGGTAGTTCCCTTTTCGATGACTTTTGTGAAGGTAGTTGAACAATGAAGGCACAAATTATAGGCCAACTCATGATGTGAGTTTTCAAAAAATATACCCATTAATCATTTTTTTGAAAGGCTATATTTAATATGGCTAGCTAGAACTTGCCACCTTTACAGGTAGCTAGCAAATGTCTCACCATTACATTTCTTGTCCTTCATAAGGTCCATGGTATCTATATCCTTCTTTAAGTTAAAAGAGAAGTGTGTCACAATTTTTTCTGACAAATCAAAAAATGTAGAAATCAACCCACGTGGGAGATGTAAGAACCACTTTAAGGCTTGTCCAGTCAAGCTACGGGGGAACAACTGAAGGAGGTAATTCTCATTGTATAAGACCTCTTGAAAATGCATGTAGAATTCTTGCAAGAGGTCTCGTGGATCTCCCTTTCCCTTATATTTGTCTAATTTCAAAATTTTGAACTATTTCGAAAGGGGAATGGTGGAAATTGATGGGTCAAATGGGTAGGAAAAATGTCCTCAAACTTGAAGGAATTTTTGGATGATGATGTGCCAACTTGTAAATCTTTCAGGATATCTTTTATTTCTTCCCACTCCTAATTAACATGCATGGATGAGGATGGAACTATGGGATTAGATTGATCATAGGGAGAATATTGTTGGTATGATGGTGGTGGAAGTGATTGATCGATGGATGGATTGCTATAGGATGATGGTACATGTTGATATTGATTGGTATAAGTTTGTTGTTGGTTGGCGTATATATGTTGTTGAGGTGGAAGTGGTTGATGGTAGGATGATGAAAATTGTTATTTTTGGGATGGAACCTGTTAATAGTATGATGGATTGGGTTAGTAGTTGTATGTTGGTTGTTGTGGAGGTACATACGGAGGCAGTTATAGATTGGAAGGCTTTTGGTATGTATTGGATGTAGGTTGTTGTGGGTTAATATAGGATGCATGTTGTTGGTTTTGGTATTGGTAATATTGGTAATTGTGATTAGGCATGGCATATTATTGTTATAGGTTGTTAGGTGGTGAAGGAAGTCAGTAATAAGTATTTTGTAGAGGCGGTTCCACAAAGGATGGGGGTTGATGACAGTGAGGTGAAAAATAGTGATGGGGCGGATTGGAATATGTATGTGGAGGTTGTGGTTGATATTGATGTTCGTTTGGAGGGTTTCCTTGGGATTATGGAGGTGGTTGTTGAGGTTGTGATTGAGGTTGAGGTTGTGGCTATGGTTGAACTTGAGGTTTGGGTTGTGGTTGAGGTTGAGGTTGAGGTTGAGGTTGAGGTTGAGGTTGAGGCTGAGGTTGAGGTTGAGGTTGAGGTTGAGGTTGAGGTCATTGTGGGATGGAATGACTAGGATTAAATTGTGGTGTTGGTAGCTATAATATTTGTGTTTGAATGAGAGGGACATGAGGGGGTGAAAATGATAAAATATTAGACATAATGTCCCCAATTTTCCCTAATGACTAATTTGGTTGATTTTGTGGAAGAGGTGGTGTGGATGGGATTGATGTAGGACCCTTCTAGTTATTGAAGTCAGGTGCTACACCCATGATTGAAACCTAGACAGGAGAGGGTGGAATGTGATAACACACATCGTTTCCAAATCCTAGTTGATACTAGGAATTTGGTAGTGGAGCTTGAGGGACTAGAGGGACTGACAATCCTAGATTAACCTGAGAGATTTGGGGATCTTGTGATTAAGGAGGTCATAAGTTTTTTATATATTGTTTCATGTCAAACCCAAGTGGTGGTTTAGTACCCCTCATAAGTAGTGAAGCAAGGATCTTATTTGAGTGTTCAACAAGGATACGATCAGTCATTTGGACATTGAGGGGATTGCTAAGATACTCGTTGATAGATAGCTCAGGTTTGTTGACCATACCTTTTATTTATGGATCTTGTCCAGGGACGTTGGAATGTTGTGACCCTCCATTTGAAGGTGGATTTTGATGATAGGGCGAATGGTGAATTAGTGGTTGTGGTTGAGGTTGTTAAATAACTTTCTTAGCCTATAATTGGGTGGTAATGGGCATGCAAGTGTGTACGATTAGGAGATGAGGATGGTGTGAATCCATAAGATGGCACTAAGTGAGGAAATTGGATGAATAATTAAAGGATTACCAAGATGATGGATTGATTGATTGGATTAGATTGATGTTTGGATTTGGTTGACGATTGGATTGGATCGGCTAGACTTGAGAGCTTCACTAGATGATGTTTGGATTATAAGATTGTTACTTGAGATAGACCAACAATCTCAAGAAAACTAGATGGTTATGATGATGATGATGATTATATTGGATTGGATATGATGACACAAAAGGATGATTACGACACAAATTTTCCTCTAGATGGAAGCAAATTGATGAGGCCATAGATAATCAACAACTCGAGATAGATTAAGCTCCTAAGTGATCAAGGATGACGATGATATAGGCTAATTAACTAGCCAAATTGGATAAAAAACTCTCAAATATATGTCTAGGGGATTCATATTGGATGCTCGATGACTAATATGATGATTAAGGGTGACCTGAGATGAAGCTATGTGATTGAATGGATGATTTGATGACTTTTGGAAAATTCAAAAGCACAAAAATGGCGATTACAAGAGATAGAGGATGGTAAAAAAAAATTGATCATAGGACTAACCTTGGAACAATGTTGGCTTTCACTAGTTAAGAGGATTCACTCTTAGGCTTTTCTATGGGAAGTGCAATTTCCTCTCTAGGTAGCAGAATCACCTATCTAGAACCTTATGGATTTGCCTCTGTAGGAAGCAAAATCGTCTATCCAAGATCGAAAGGGGATAAATATGAATTCACTTATCAAATTTGGGTGTACAAACACACAAGCAGAATCACCCCTGACTATCACAAATTCACCTATCTAAGGATCATTGTATAAAAATGAACAACGTAATCTCCTATGACATATTGACTTTATAGATAGGAAGGAAGGATCACTTTTCGGTGTGGTGGAAATTCCTATTTGTGAAAAATTGGTATGGACTCAAGAAAATAAATTCTCCTATCAGAAATGGACTATACAGACAAGATCACAATATCGCCTATCTATTTCATGAGATCGCCTATGGAGGCCTAACTATGTACATACCCAAAGCAATGGAATCACCTATCAGTAAAGCGAAATCACCTATCTAGGGAAATATGGAATGAACATGAGAATACATAATCACCTATGGAAGATAGATTGTATGAATGGATGAAGCAGATTCACCTGTGAAGGAGGTAGAATCTCCTATTGGGGATAAACTTCTTACGAATGCGGGATGATGAACTCGCCTGTCGAAACTAGATTGTATGAACTGGTGAAGCAAAATTCCCTATGGGGTAAAACTCAGTATGAAAGTAGTATGATGGACTTGACTATCTAGGAAATAGAATATCCTATCGAGTGAAGATGATAAGGACACAACAGATGGCATTCACCTATGTATGAGGTAGAATTACCTATCAGGAAAAGACTCAATATGGAATCAAAAATATGGACTTTGAAGATGTACGGATGGAGATGCAAGATCACCTTTGGGTGATACAGAGTCACCCAAGAGAGGCTAAAGGTTATACAAATAGTATGAGTAGATTCACCTCTTTTGGAAGCAAAATCACCTAATGGGGTATGACTATACAAATTTTCAAGGCAGACTCACCCCTGAAGAGAGCGAGATTGTCTAACTGGGGGATAGACACAAACAAGAGAATTCCCCTCTTGGTGAGACAAAATCACTTATTGAGAAATGACTGACTGAATGGAATAGACTGATGATTGATGAAAAATTTCCCATGAAGGTGGGATTTCCCATCTAGAGTGTAGAATTGCCTATGTGAGAAGAAGAATCACCTCTGAGGTGGAAAGATTGGCAAAGGATTGAGACAAATAGAAAACAATAGAAAATGGTAAGGGTGGACTCAAGACTAAAACTTTCACTGGTATAACACAAGAAAACATGCCGAGCACTTGAACAAGCCTAAATTATTAGTAAAGGTTTTACAAACTTGATGTAGCCCACACTAGGAATCTTTGTCAATGTGAGGGACACCCTTTTAGGTTATGTATGAACTCTTTCCTTTGAGAGTGGATAGATAGGGGCCTCTTGGAATGGAAGGATGACCCAAATAATCCTCTCCTTGGAAAGTTACAAGTATAGCAAGTAAATTATGCTAAGCCAAGGATTATCATCTCACTCAAGGGAGCCAAATGGTGGGTGTAAAAATATTCAGGGTACAATGTGCACACTACACCAAGCCATGACTAAGCACAGGTCTTATCTAGGATTAACAGGTAAAATAGGGGAGTTCTTGATACACCGGGATGTTGTGTAAGGAACGTCTATCAACACCAGCCAATCACAAGCATGGGTCAAGAGCCTAGCAAGGTACTGAAATCTTGAATCAACCCTACATGCCTAATTAGGAATCACCCTAGTATTAACGCTTCACCAGACACGACATGACTAGATTGAGGTATGAATCTAGTTGTCTCCCATTTCTATACCCCACCAGTTTGCGTGGTTGAGGTCATCCCTTGGGTGATGAGATCCCAAATGGGCCTCCTATAAGGAAGGAAATACTAGATGTTTGTGATCCCCAAGACTGCACGTAGCGCAATGGGGGAGTATACATGTACTAGTACTCCTGGGTAAAAAAATGGACTTGAGTTAACTACGATTTCTAATCCCCAAGTTCACCATACGGTGCAAGAGGAGAGAATATGTCAATATCTAACTCCAAACACACCAAGAAAGTTATTTGACCCTTTAATTAATCTACGTGTGCCTAGCTACTTAGGGAAATCCACTATTCTAAAGTCTTTGATTGTCCATCCTACAAAAATACATTAGAAGTTCAATATCATCAGTCTTCGAAAAATGAGAAGTTGCACAAATTGTTAGTAAATACCACATGCACATACATACAAGTTATTCAATCAGTTCCTAAACCCAAAACCAAAGACAAGTTTTAGCAGAAAAAATTCTTGGTTTTACCTCAGAATCACCCCTATAGAAGGTGGAATAGTTATTGGACTTGCCATTGCACCAAAAGATCGACCTGTCAATGCCCGATACAAGATTTGGTTAAGAACCATAGGAGGCGGTTAGACCATGTCACAAACCCAAGCGCTAGTGTTGCAAGGAATACCAAGGGCCACACATTGCAACAATCCCCCCCAACACAAGTGTGGGGTTGGAACCTGTGACCAGCTCTGATACCAATTGTTGGACTTGTTGTTACACCAAAAGATTGACCTATCAATGCTCGATACAAGCTTCCGTTAAGAACCACAGGAGGTGGTTAGACCATGTCACAAACCCAAGCGCTAGTGTTGCAAGGAAGACCAGGGGTCACAACTTGCAAGAATAGCCCCTACAAGAAATCGTAGAGTCACCCCTGAAGAAAATAAAGTCACATATGAAGGATTAAGTGAAATTTCCTCTCTAGTTAGCAAAATATCCTGTGTGGAGAACGTAACACAAACCCACCCATCTGGATCTAGCGAGGGAGGTTGAGATCACAGTTGCCTCTTTAGAGAGAAAATTCACCTTTCTAGGATACGAAATTGCCCGTCAGGTGGAATTGCCTCTTTGTTTCAAAAAGTTTGAATCCTACAAAAATGAAACAATAGAAAATGTAAAATGAACCTGTGAAATGGGTCCCACCAAGCATGCTAGAAATGTGTGCAAGGTAATTTCCTAACTAACTAAGAAAACAAAATAAAATGCAAAAGGAAAACACAAACAACACCTCAAGATTAGGCCCTAGAGTTAAATTCAAACAATGAAAAGAAACAAAAGACAAATTTTACCTTGCTTTAATTGATGCTTTGGTTGGCCCTTTGGATGTAGATTTATATGCTCCTTTTATTGTAAATTACATAAAAACCTACCTTAAAATGATGTAAATGATATGATGAATTCAATGGCCATGAAAATGGATTGAAATACGCTATGAAATCTAAAATTGCAGCAATAATGGAGGTGATTGAGTGCTTGAGAGCTAAGTGTATGTGAGAGAAAATGCATAAGTGTTGAAATGAATTAAATTTCCTAAGTATTTAGCCAATTTTGGAGTGCATGAAATGGAGGGCTAGGATCAAAATTAGGTTTGGAAGATCAATGGTTGAGATTCCTTGAGACATCTCAACACATATGGTGAGGAAACATGGCATGCGAGGTGGAAAGGGTAGGGTTATGTGGAGGTGAGGTTTCAAGTACCTTGGGGAGTGGAAAAAGGCTTGACTTATCTTATCCTTCCTCAAATGATGGAAGGACATGACAAGTCAAATCCTTCTAGATTTTGGAGAAGGGTGTCTAGAAGAGCAAGGGGAATTTAAAATTCCCCTTATAAGGACATGGGGATGTGGGAAGTGAATTAAAAATTGTACTTTAATCCCTCCAAGGATGTAGGAGGAATAAAGTGGAAAATTCCACCTAGGATGTCTTAGGGGAATAAGTGGAATTAAAAATTCCAAGTTGGCATGTTGGGAAGATAAAAATAAATTAAAAATTCCTTGTGGGATGAGGATAGCTTCTCCAAAAGGAGAAAGCATTTGGGAAGGTTGACCTAAGTACCTATGCCATAATTGGCAAGAGACTTAGAGTAGAGATTAATTAATCATGATTAGTGGTTGTGGAAATGATTAAGCAAGCTTGTAACATGCCAATTGTTTGCGCAAGTAAATTTCCTAAGTTTAAACTTCCAAGTAAATAAACAATGTTTCATAACCATTGCTATAAAGAAATTATTTTCCAAAAGAGAAAAAATGAGCATAAATGACATAACAAAATTCATTCATTGATTTCATTTTCATTATAATATTCTACATATTACAATATTTCCAAAGAGTGTATTAAAAATATATACATAGCTCAACTAAGCTCCAAAGATAGATATAGATGGTCCAAGAAGCTCCTTTCAAATCTTGGTCACCAATTGAGGAGGAGAAGCATCACTCAAGTGTTTTTTTTACAACCATAGACTCAAATGCGACCCCCCACTTATCTATCATCTGAAAGATGGTTGTACACTTTGACAAAGATATTGGTGGAGTAACCTCATAACGACAACAACTCTAAGCTTAGTGTTGTGCCCTACATAACTAGAACTTGTAGACACTCCAATCTTTAACTAGCATGAATAAAAGGAACATGATGAATTGACAGTGGAGCCAAAGGAAATCACACTACTCTAGCCAAAGTATTCTCACTCAGTATCCCGAGTGACAGTCATCCTATTCACATACACTACTCTAGTTCAATTTGAATTTAGTCCACTATAAACTATGCATAGGTTATTTCCTTCAATAAGTAATCATTAACCTTAGAAATAAC
The DNA here is from genome assembly GCA_007115665.2 of Sequoiadendron giganteum. Taxonomy (NCBI): domain Eukaryota; kingdom Viridiplantae; phylum Streptophyta; class Pinopsida; order Cupressales; family Cupressaceae; genus Sequoiadendron; species Sequoiadendron giganteum. The sequence goes on from CM021107.1 coordinate 407,202,694, forward strand.
CTATTCCCCCTTTTTCAAAACACAATGATAACTCTCCTAATTAAGCATAATCATAAGTTACCCCCTTCAATGGACTTTCCAATCCCAGGTATAACATATGATATTTCAATCATAAGTTACCCCATTCAATGGATGTTCTAATCCCAGGTATAACATATGAGCTTTCTAAATCTATAAATAACTTTGCATAAAATAACTTAACAAGATATTCCCATATCCTCAATCCTAGTATGCAATACTATAGATGAAAAAAAATCACTCCTTAACATGGAGTAAGTACAAACACTTATATGGAAATCATATCAATAATACTTTTCATTTCCTATAAGAAAATAGATTATTACTCTATTTCAAGAAAACAATTGTAATTCCAAATGAAACACACAAGACAATCAATATTTCAAATAAAAGATAAAACATGAAGAGAATAGAATCTCATGCGAGTTAATTGCTTATTCCAATTGATTCGATAGATCTCAAGCTTGGCCCCCTCTTAAAATCATCTTAGCAACAAAACCCTCTCAATTCCTCTCACTAAAGTTTCCTCACAAATATCTCTCAGCAAAATGAGAATCTCTCAATAAAATGCAGTAGAACAGAGAAGCATAATATTGTGCAATAGAAGTGTATTCAAATGGGGTGAGAATGCCTCATATTTATACCCAAAAACTAGCATCTACAAGCTACAAACAAATCTAATGAAATGACACTTCTCAACCTAAATCCATTGACTTAGCTTGATAACAAAAAGGTGGTGAATATCTATCTCAATACTCACCCAAACAGGACAACAAATCAACTCAATGCTTGCCAACAACAATTTGACCGGTTCATAAAGCACATGTTTCATTCTGTAAATTGAATTATAGGCTAAAAAGACTTCTAAAAGAAACACAAAATTCATAATATGGAACCAACTATTCTCTATGTTCCCTATTTACAAACTTGTTGTTTAAATAGAATAATAAGTCTAAACTCACTTGGACGCATTTTAGATAGCTGACTTGGTCTATACCAAGGTATTCGACATGTTTTAATGATTTTACTTACTTCATTATAGTGCTCCTTTATCTTTGACTTAACACGCTACATTGTATAGTGTGTCACACTTTATAATTAGTTAAATAAACTTTACACAGAAGGTTTAAAATTATGTATTTTTCATCACCTTTTATCAATGATGATATATGTGGTTTAAATACTTAGCATTGTGCTATTATATGTAGCACTATATTCATAGTATATTGACCATGGATTATATTCTATAAATCGGCCAATATTATACATGATATATAAATATGTACATATATATATAACATCAATAAATAGCATTTAACTCTAGATATATATATGTATATATATATATATGTATATATATATTAAAAAATATATATTATTTGATAAATTTTGTCTAAATATTCCACTTGATATTCAAATGAATGAGATCAAGTTAATATTTCATATATAATATCATTTTTATATATCTATATTCATGTATAAATATGTATACATATATTGACATACTCATATGGACATTCCCATTTTTCAATACATACGTGTATATCGACATGTGTATATCTATGCATATATGCATATATCTCATATATATATATATATACATTCGAATATACAATGAATCACATAAATAATTGTTATCTTATCAATAGGTATATATACATGTCATGTATATATATACATACATATCTTATTGTCCTCCTGATATCACCATGCCCATGAGCAACCCACCCATGAGCATGCATAGGTGCATCTACCTAGGTACTCCCATGTACATATTATCTCATGTGTATGGGTTATCGTCGACATGCACATGTATACATATCTACATTTTATGTATATATCTCATCAATCAGGTATAGTAATACAAAGAAGAACTCACATGTACCAAGTACTAAACACAATCCAATAATTCCATTGAAATAAATCATGATCCTTCCTAATGCAAACACATCATACTAAAGGATGACTTACCAATTCTCAATACTATGAGTTGACTCAACCATTCTATAAGTGAGTGTGTGTAAGCTCAGTTAGGTTTTGTTATAGGTTACCCGGCCAAGTTCTTCTCCTGAGTGATACTTCCTCTCACTTTTGGAGGATTGAATCTCATTCTGCATCACACTTAACACATTTTCATAGTAGTCAGTCGTTCATCAAAACAAGCATTTTCATTATACATTTCATAGTTAGAATATCACATTCAATAACCATTCATTCCATATATCCATTTTAATATATAATATCAAATGAAATAAACATTCATTCATAATTTTCCAATGATTTAGATAAACAAAGTGCAATCATATATATTTCCAATTAGAATTCCAAATACATTCACATATGCAATAATTTACCCTAACATAGTAATAGTAAATAGGTAAACACACAATAGGGTGTAACATACACCCCCCTTGTGAACCATCATCCCTGATGATTTTATGTAGCAAACATAAACTAAAAAAATCAAACAAAATATTGTTTTTCAAGCACTTTCAAAAGCAAATAAGACATGTGGAAACTTTTTCTCTATTTTAGCATAGTATTCCCAAGTGGAAAATCTTTTGCATACTGGTCCCACTGGACTTTACACTGTAGAACTCTATTACCCAAGTGAAGCTTACGCATTCTAAGCACCTTGATAGGCTCAATTGTGACCACTCTGAGATCTTATACTTGGAAAGCATTCCAATCAATTACATGATTATCTCCTAGTATATACTTCTTTAGGTAAGAAACATGAAAGATGTTATGCATCCAGGAAAGAGCTGGTGGCAACACAATTTTGTAAGCTACATGATTCACTTCCTCAAGAAACTCAAAAGTACCTACATAGTGCAAATCTAGTTTGGATGACTTTCCAAACTTGATAGAACTCTTATGAGGTTTAACCCTTAACAACACCTTATTACCCATTACAAAATTCTTGGGTACTCACTTTGCATCTACATAGCTTTTCTATCTATCATTGGCTTCAACTAGCCTTTGCTTAACAATTCTAGCATGTTCCTCCATTTTAGCCAACATATTTGGCCCAAGACTCATCCTATCCTCAAGTTTATCCCAACTTATAGGGGGTTGACACTTTTGGCCATATAATGCTTTGAAAGGAGCCATCTTAATTGTCAAATAATAGGAATTGTTATAAGAAAATTTCACTAAAGTTAAGTAATCTTCCCACTTGTATTGTTGATCCATGCAATAAATTCTTAGTAGGTCTTCGAGTATGTGATTTAACCTTTCTGTTTTTCGATCCGTTTCTAGATGATATGATAAACTTATATTTAGTTGAGTCCCAAGTGCAGAAAATAAGGTTTTCCAAAACCTTGAGGTCACACGTACATCCCTATCTGAGATAATCTTCTCAGGAATTCTATGTAGTCTAAACACCTCTTGAATGAATTTTTGAGCTATGATAGGAGCTCCATTAATTGGATTTATAGGTATGAAATGTGCTACCTTAGTAATCTTTTCCACAACCACTAGAATGGCATTGTGCTTATTCCTTGCACAAAGTCTAGACTAATGACTTGCCACTTACTCTCTGGAATATCATTTGGATATAATAAGCTTGTAGGATGATGATGTTTAGATTTCACCCTTTGACATTCTAAGCATCTAGCCACAAATCTAGCAATGTCCCCTTTCATCCGTTTTCAAAAATATAATGGCTTCACATCAACCATCATTTTTGTCACACCAGGATATCCAAAGTATGGTGCTTCATAAATTTCTTTTCACATAAGATTTCTCAACTCTTCAGAGTTAGGTACATACATTCTTCCCTTATACCTAAGCAATCCATTGGGTTCAAAATGAAATCCCTCATACCTTGCACCTTGTGGATTGCTTGTGATTTCTTGCTTAACTTGCATATAGTACTCATCTCCTTGCATTTTTACAACACTCGACCTTTAAAGTTGATTTGCATTGTCACTATTGAGGAAATATGTCTCCTACGACTTAAGGCATCGATAACCTGATTTTATTTTCCAATTATGTAGATGATATTGAAGTAATAATCGGATATAAATTTTGACCATCTTCTTTGGCATGCATTCAAATTAGGTTGGGTAAATAGATATTTCAAATTGTGATCATTTTTTATGTCAAAGAGCTTTCCCAACAAATAATGTCTCAACATCTACAATGCATGAACCATTGCTACTAAATCTAAATCATGCGAAGCATAATTAGTATCATAGGGTTTCATCTTCCTTGATTCATAAGAAATTACTTTCTCTTCCTGCATTAAGACTCTACCTAAGCCTTCTCCCGATGCATCAGTAATAATAGTGAAGTCCCCATCAGGATCTGGTACTTTCAAAATTAGAGTAGTAGTAACTTCTCCTTCAGTAGATCGAATGTTGCTTGACATTTTTGTATCCACTCAAACTTATTCCCTTTCCTCTACAAATAAGTAATAGGAAAGGCTATTTTGAAAATTTTTACAACAAACTTCCTATATTATCCTACCAAACCCATAAAACTTCTTACCTTAGAGACATTTTTGGGCACTAGCCATTCTAGCACTATCTTGATCTTGGTTGGATTGACTGAAATACTATCAACTAAAATCATGTGTCCAAGATACTATACTTTATTTTAAAAGAAGGTACATTTAGAGAGTTTCCCATACAACTTATGTTATCTATTTGTTGTAGAACTATCTCCAAATTCTTGCAATGATCATCTTCATTCTTTGAATAAATTAGGATATCATCCAAGAAAACCAAAATAAATTTGTCTAGGGAATCCCTAAACACGTTATTCATTAGGTTCATAAATGTTGCTAGCACATTGGTAAGTTTGAATGGTAGAACTATAAACTCGTAATGCCCATATCTGGTTCTGAAGGTAGTCTTTGAAAGATCATCTTTGATCCTCAATTGGTGATATCCAAATCGTAGATCAATCTTAGAAAACATAGCATCTCCTTGTATTTGATCAAAAGATCATCAATGTGTTGCAATGGATACTTTTTCTTTACCATAGCTTTGTTAAGCATTTGATAATCTATACACAAGCGCAATGTAACATCCTTCTTATTCACAAAGATTACTGGTGCTCCCTAGGGTGAAACATTGGGTCTTATCAATCCCTTTGATAATAATTCATCTAGCTATGCCTTAAGCTCCATTAGCTTAGTTGTTATCATATTTAAGGCACTTTGGAAATAGGTTCTGATCCTAGCACTATCTCAATGGAGAAATTGAATATCCTTTTATGTGGTAGTCCAAGTAGTTCTTCTAGAAACACATCTGTAAAATTTTGTAAGATAGGATATTTTCTACATCCATCTCTCTAGTTTCCATCATTTCTCCTTCTTCTACCTCTTGGTAATCCTATGACTCACAATTGACAATGTAATCTTGAAAAATATCTTCCTTACATTCATCAATATTTTCCATATTTATTGCAAAGAGCTTGCATCCTTTCTTCTTAGCCCTGAGAAATTGCATGGCAGAGATTTGACACAACTTGACTTCCCTAGGCATCCCTTGCGGCATTACCTAGTTACCTAAATCATCCAAGCACTCTACTATTTTGGAATGGAATTCTACCTTAGCTCTATGCTTCCAAAGTTAGTTCATTCCTAGAATAACATCATAGGATCCTAAGGGTGCTACATATAGGTTTACTTCTATAGAGAAAAAAGGAAGTTCAATCCTAGCTTAAAAAAAACATTTCTCCACCATTGCTCTTGTCTAGTTTGCATATTCTACAACCCATGACTTTTCCATATAACCAATTTTCCTAGATATTTTCTTTGCTATACTAGGTGAAACAAAAAATTTAGCAGTTTTAGTATCTTTAAGTATGGAAATAGGAAAACCAAATAAAATACTTGGAGTCTCCACAAGAGTAACTTGATATTCCACTTGATGATTGTCCAAGGCATCATGAATCTTCTGTTGGAATTCCATTTGTTGGGAAGGAAGTGGGTTTCCATAAGATTGTGACCTAGAAGGCTTATTGGGAAAATTCATAGCAAAGTGGTTTGCACCACACGTGAAGCATCCCATTGCTGGTCCTTTCTTCCTTGCAGACTCATTAGGTCTACTAGCATTACCTCCAACATTGTTAACATTAATACCATTGAAATTATTCCTTTTTCATTCCCTCCTTGATTCTCTTCTATTATTTTGGGGTCCCTTATCCACTTGATTTTGGAAATCTTGCACTCCATCAAACTTCCTTGGAGTTGGTTTAACTTGAGCTCCTACAAACTTCTTACAGTTTCTATTCTCTGAGCGGATGCAGATGGCTTTGAGCTTCTTCTCTTTCTTAATAGCCTTCTCATAGATTAGGTTCATAGTGGTTGGACCATGAACATCTACCTCACCACAAATCTGGCTATTAAGCCCCATAATTAATTTCCTTATGTGGAAATGTTCATCCTTCTGATACATTGGTACATAACGTAATAGTCGGGTGAACTTTTCCCAATACTCATTTAATGAAATCTCTCCCTTTTCAAATTTTGAAAATCAGTGAGTTTCTGGTGATAAAAGAGTTGGGGTAGTCATCTTTTTTGGAATATTTCCACAAACTCGTTCCATGTAAGTTTCAAAGAACTAATCTCAAGTTCCATTTTCTTATCCATCCACCAATTAGAAGCTTCTCCCGCTAATTGATAGGCTCCCCATACAAATTTCATGACCTCATAATGGTTTTTGATTTCGAAATATTTTCCATCTAAATCAACCATGCCTCAACTTCTTCCCCACTAGTGCTACCTTCAAATTTTGTGGTGGGGTTATTTTCGTCATGTCCCTAAAAATTTTAGTAGTCAAATGCTTCCTACTAGTTCCTTCAGATTGAGAGTGTGTTTTCTCATTCTCATGTTTGTGGGTTTGAACATGATCATGAGAATTATCTCCCTCATCCTCATTGACAGGGATTTCTTCATTAATAAAAAATTCTTGTTCTACTCTATATTTTTCCCTTCCTGCTCAATATTTCCCAACCTTGCATTAGTTTCATGAGTGATAGCCAAAATTTGATCCATTTAGTTGTCGGTCTCCTGCAATGATTTAATAACTAAGCCTTTACAATCGTGATTCAAAGATTGGACATCTAACTTGAATATCCATTTCGACCATCATTGCATTTAAATTGTGAACCCAGGGACATGAACTTGAAATGGGTCAACACAGTATGTGCACTAGGAACTCAAAGTAGTCATCTTCATTCTACAACTAAGAAAGATTCAATATTGAAATTAAATTACATGTAAAGGAACAAAGTAAATGTTGAACATCACTCAAAAATTAAACTAAGCTGAACATGCATGACATGAATGAAAATTTGAGCATCAAATAGGAAACTACTATGTATGCTTTGGTTGCAAGAACAGTCATAGAATGGAATTCTAGTGGTTGCAGGAACAATCAGTGCCAGATTCATAACTACGTACTAAACAAAAACTAATAACTAATCTAGCTAAAATAAAGGACGGATTACTCACCAAGTGGGCTCCTTTGGATGATTATCCTCTAAAACTAATATAAACTCAAATGCTCCACTCAGAATTTCATTTTATTCATTGGGAAATGCAAGTACAAAAAGAGTAGCTTATCTGGAAACGCTAGTATATTATCAGATCGTACAACATCAATAACTCAGCAACTCCTAAAGAAGGAGGATCTGAACCTTATTTATACTATCAACTAAACAAGGTAGTCAACTCCCACTAACTAAGAGGATTCCATTTAGGGAAAACAGAGAAAAGAATAGAAGGGTGGTTACACACGCAGGGAATCCGGTCAGACATGCATGTCCAAACATAGACTCAATGCTTCATTAACGCCTGCATCTACTCAACATCATGAAAGACCAATACAAGGTGGTTACATGTGGTTGACATGGGGAATCTCCTATTTTCATCCTTCAGTTGACCCTTGAACGATTCCTCTGCATGATCAGCTGGCGATTGCATTTTTCAATTTAGTATCCTCAAGTATGTCTACATGGCAATGTTAGTAGGCATAATAATTGCACATCTATAACCACCTTAAAGAACATTCATTAACTACATGTAAAATTAATATAGATAGTCCACATAATAGGCTAATGTCATTAAAAATGGAAGAAATAGAATTAAACCCAATGTTTATTGTTTGAGGGACACTATAAAAATATCAACATTTAATATCAAAGTCCATGTCAACTTTACCAAATAAACTATAGATTCTACCCAAACTTGGACCAAAAACTAGGCTCATCACTCCCCCCAACCTAACGTTTTGCTAGTCCTCCGATAGTGGAAGAGCTATTTTTTTGTTTGGTCAATGCTCTGAAATTTGCAATTGATATTGTCCAGTATCAGTGTTTGTTGAACGCGATTTAGGGTCCCAGTAGAATCCTCCCAATCTGTCAAGTCTTCTCCATATTTTATTTTCTTCATCAATGTCATAGCGGTATAATCTAAAATCTAGAATAGGCCACATGAGGATAGGTGGCTGAAAATTCAAGTGAAGCCACTGTCATCCCTTTGTTCTCCCAAGCTAAATGTACCTTTCAATCCTTTTTATTTCTGCAACATAGTTTTGGATGGAATGAGGTTCAGCCCATTTCAGCTCATCAGTTAAAGTGTTCCATCTCTGTGATAGATATCCTTTCATGGTGTCCTCTTTTGTTGTCGTCTTTACCTCATATTCACTATAAACTGCCTCAATCCAAGGCATAGTTTTTCTACCATAACTAGGCCTGAAAAACATTTTGTTTCATTCTCTGTAAATATCCTTGGGTTTTCTTGATTCATCTCTAATGGCCAAGGGGATATTGGATCCCTTCTTCCTATAAGCATTAAATTTCTCTCCCTAGCTAATCTCATTTTGCACACAAGACATGAATTCTCTCAATTGGATATCTACAACATACAACAACGGGTTCCAGTCTGGGTCTTGAGTTACAACAAAATTATGTAAGGAAAACTCACATAACAAATTATTCATATCAGGGGAGGCAATCCTATAAGCATTGAAAAATTCAATGGGAGTCTCAATAGAGGGATTCAAAACTTGAGATATTTCTTGATAGTTTAAAAGAGAGATATTTTTCCTTTAGGTGTAGAGCATAAAGCCTTGGATGGGTTCTGCATTCTAAAATCTATGGTACTAGGGTTGCAATTTTTTCCACCCTCTCCTTTAGAGAGGCAATATCCTCATTCTTTTCTTCAATAATTTCATCCCTCTTTTGAATTTCCTTTTCCCATTCCTCCTCCCTCCTTTGTATCTCTCCCCATAAATTCAAAATTGTTGTATGTACTGAAAAATTAGGAGGGTTATGAATTCCTACTAGGATTTTTGTTGATGGTTTCTCCCCATATAGTATCATTTGCATAGATTTAGGCTATCCAACTGGCTCAGGTTGTGCAGGTACAATTTATTCTCCCACTTCTTGTTGCATGGCCTCTTGTTCTTGTTCCTATAGTTGTTGTAGGAACTCCTAATTTTCTTGGTTTTGTTGTCGAAAGTCCTAGTTTTCTTCATGCTCTCAAATTTCAACTTCCTCTGCAAGGGCAGGAAGATCCGCCAAGGTCACTTTTATTTTCTCTTTGAATATGTTCTTTTATTTGACATTTTCCTGCCCCATTGGGGCTTTTGTGCTCTTATGTGATGTCCCTCCACGCTTAGGGTTTTCCTACTAAGGCATATCAACAGTTGGTTTTGATTTCTTAAGAGGGCTCTCACATTTTCCTTTGGATGCAGGATGAATAGTGTCAACCTTTCTCTTCTTAGGACTTGGCACCTCTCTTTTCACAGGCTATTTTTTGGCTTTTCCTTTTTCTACCTCTGCCTCCTTTTGTGTGCTAGTTCTCACTAGGGTTTCAAGTGGAACATCATCATCATAATCTGATGAAGAAATTTCTTTTTCAAACTACTTTATTTCACAAGAACTAATGTCTATGGTCCCTTCTGCTACAGGAGGACTCATACTAGAGTGAGCACTAGAGGTTGAAGCACCAGGGGTGGCTTTCACCATGTTTAATCTCCTGCTAGACCTACGTGGTTGAGGTAAAGCCCTAGATTGCAGCTACTCAAGTCTAAATTAATCAACATTTATGAATTCCTCCTAGGTCATTTCGGGTGCTACATCATGCAAAGATTTTTCAACCAACAATTGAATGAGGCAATGGTGGGAAACAAAATTTTCCCTACCTTTTTGAGTTTCAACTGCCATGATGGAGAAAGGTTGTATAACACATTGGGCACATTCATCCTTCTCCCATTCGTCATGTGACTCAAAATTTTGAAATGTACTTAATGTAGGTTTCAGAATCGACCTTCACAAGTGATGTACTTGATAATGTGGACGGTTGCCTGCTTCCATGGCTTGGGAAGAGAGGTTCTTTTGGCACCCTATTTTCTATATTGATTGGAGGGTTGCCATGTATTATGAATATGGACCTAGCTAACCTGACGTCTCTAGAAATAGGGCAATGCTCACCGTCAGCAGGTAACCTTGTAACTTTTTCAATTCTTTCCCGAATTTCCACAACCTCCAGCCCTTTTACTATGGCTTTTCCTTCTGAAAATGTCTGGGCGAACTCTAGTGAAATGCTTTCATCAAAACCGTCCAGCTTTAGGAAGTAGTCCAATCGGGCACAATTTATAAATTCGGCCATGGACTGTGCATCCTACAATAAGGCATCATGAACTGAGGGCTCATTTTGAATTATTCTACCTCCCATTTTCTACAATCAATTGTCACTCTACAAAATTCCCTTCCTATAATTCTTGTCTGAAAACAAATTCCTTTCTACAACACTTGCTAGCTGAATTTTCCTATATCAATGTCGACTGAATTTTCCTTCTCTCTTTTTTACCTTTTACCACTTGCAATTCAAGATTATGATGGGGTCAATAATGGAAAACAAGGGGTAATAAAAGGGAGTTATGATGAGAAGAAATGGTGGCGGCAATTTAGTGTCACATCACATATGTGAGCCATCCTTCACTTCACATTTTAAACCAGCTCAGCTAGATTTGTTGACATACACAAGCTTGGAATGACATGTGGGAAATGTACCTACATCTTTCCTTCCCCCCCCCAACCTAAATTTGGACATGTGTCCACACATGCGAAATGGGAGTAGTTATTTGATAGGGAGGTATGAAAATTATGTGAACGCCCATACTAACGTACAATGGTTAAATGAATGCACTAAAAAGATAATTAAGAGAGAAATTAAAGTGTGCATACTTGAATGTGTGGAGGATACGTTGCAAAGATCATGGAGAATGTATCATTCACCTTTTTAGGAAATAAATTGAGCAATTAATGATAATGAAGTGGAATGATGTGAGGTGGAATGAAGTGATGGACGAGAGAGAAAGGTGGTGATGGATGGGTAGATGGGGGGATGGGTGAACAAATGGACTTCTACAAAAGTAGAATTCTTTATTATGACAAGTACGCACCTTAATTAGCCAGAAGGAGGGACACTAGGTTCACTTCCTTTGGCTGTAGGAAGCTTGGGTGCTGCATGTTGGATGAATTGTTGCAAGAACTCTTCTTTGGAAGTTGGTTTGTGATACAATCTAAGATGATGGCCATTGAATATTAGCTTGAATATGACAAGGTCAATGGTGGTGAGTTGAACAACTCCATTGGGAAAGACCTTAGCAACTTCATATGGTCCTAGCCACCTTGTCTACAATTTTCCTACATTGTTCTTATATCATGAGTTATAAAGAAATGCCCAATCACCTGGCATAAATTTCTTCTCTTTGATAAATTTTTCATGTCATTTGATTCTTTGATTTTGCACAACCTTAGTGTGGTGCAAGGTTGTCTTCCTCATCTCATATAAAGCATTCAGCTGCATGATTCATTATTTTTGTGCCTCAGAAATATCCATCCCTAAGTCTACTGTTGTTCTAAGAGTCTTGTTCTTGAATTCAATGGGCATCATAGTTGTCTTCCCATACAATAGCTCAAATGAAGTGAAGCCTGTAGTTGTTTTCCAGGTGGTTTTGTAGGCCCAAACTGCTTCTGATAATCTATTTTCCTAATCCTTTCTATGAATAGCCACTATTTTGGTTAGAATGTCTTCAATTTCTCTATTGGTCACCTCAACTTATCCATTGGCCTGAGGGTGAAAAGGAGTAGACTTTCTATGCCTTATGTTATATTCATTGACTAGTGTTGTAACAAGTGTTGAGGTAAACTGAGCTCCTTGAAAAGTTACTATTTCTCTTGGGACTCCATATCATGTCAAAATTTCTTCATAAGAAATTATGCAGCCTTGTTACCTCTTGCATGCTTCATGGCCTTGAATTCTACCCACTTAGTTACATAATCAGTTCATACCAAGATATAAGACTTACCATTTGATGAGGGATCAATGGGTCCCACAAAATCCAATCCCCACTTGTCAAAGGGAGTGACTACTACTTGGGGATAGAGTGGCATCTCATCTAATTTGGTTGGCCAACCCATTCTATGGCACCTATCACATTTCATTGTATATCTTCTCGCATCCTTGTGGAGTGTAGGTCAATAGTATCATGTGTTCAAAATCTTCATTGTTATCATTTTGGCTGCAAAATGCCCTCCACAGGGTTCATGATGACATGCATGCAAAATGGAATATGTTTCATCTTCGCTCACACATCTTCTCATAACATGATCTAGTCCAATATAAAACAATCATCCAACAATCCATGAAAAAGGAAAAGATTTTTTAATGAGCACTCTTCTCTCTTTTGGAGAGAAGTGAGGAGGAACTCTCACTGTCACTAGGTAATTAGCTATGTCAGCATACCAGGATGTGTGCACACTAATGGAAAATAGATGCTCATCAGGGAAGGAGTCATCTATGGCTTGATTTTCTTCTGATGTGGTCAATCTTGAAAGAAAAAATGTAACAACATTGGCCTTCCCTGGTTTGTCCACAATCGTTATGTCAAACTTCTGCATCAGCAATAACCATCTGGCTAAGCTTCCTGAGATCAGGGGTTTATTCATGAGATATCTAATGGTTACATGATCAATGTGTACAAAGATCTGGTATCCTATTATGTAGTTCCTGAATTCGTTCAGGGCGTAGATCACAACCAGCGTTTATTTTTTTGTTACAATATAATTGAATTCATCTCCTTGTAAGTTTTTACTGACAAAATAAATGGCATTTTCAATGGCTCCTTCTTTCTATCCTAAGACTGCTCCTATATCATAGTATGATGCATCTATATGGATGTGAAAAGGAATTTCCCAATTAGGTCCTTTAAGTATAGGAGCACGAGTCAAAGCTGCCTTCAAGTCAGAAAATGCTTTGGCACAATCTTCTGTCCATTGGAATTCAACATATTTAATTAAGAGAGTATACAATGGTGTTGCTATTTTACTGAAGTCTTTGATGAAATGCATGTAATATTCTTCATGTCCCAAGAAAATCCTAACATCCTTTTATTTTTCAGGTGTAGGCAGATTAGTAATTACCTCAATTTTTGTAGGATCTACTTGAATTCCTTGGTGGGAAATGTAGTGGCCAAGAAATACACCTTTCTGCATCATCATGAAGCACTTCTCATTGTTTAAAGATAGATTTTGGTCTTCACATCTCTGTAATGATTTCCTAATATTTTCCAATGCTTCATCAAAATCAGCACCATAGGTGGTAAAGTCATCCATATAGATTTCCATGCAGTCAAGGGAGATCTCTGAAAATATGTTGATGACTGCTCTTTGAAAAGTTGTAGGTGTGTTGCATAAACCAAAGGGAAGTACTAAATAGGAATATTTCCCCCATGCACATGTGAAGGTTGTCTTCTCCTAGTCCTCAGATGCAATTTGGATCTGATTGTAGCCACTGAATCGATCTAGAAAAGAGAAGTATTGCTTTCCTGCAAGTGAGTCCAAGACTTGATCTACAAAAGGAAAGGGAAAATGGTCTTTCTTGGTAGCAGCATTGAGTTCCCTGTAGTCAACGCAAACTTGCCATTTTCCTCACTTCTTGGACACAATCACCAATTGAGACACCCACTGGCTATCTGAAATGGGATAGATAAATCCTGCATCTAGCAACTTTTGCAGCTTTGTTTTGAAAATTTCTCTTAATGCAAGGTTGATTCTTCTTTGTGGCTGCCTTACTGGTTGACAATCATCTTTGATATATATCCTATGGTTGAAAAGCTTAGGGTCTAGTTATTTCACATCATGATAATCCCATGCAAATGCATTTTGGTGGGCCTTCAACAAATTTTCCAATGTCAATAAAAATATTTTGTATGTGTATCCCATTTATAATAGCTTCAACCATAGGAATACCTAGATCATTGTATTTGGGGATAGTTACTTTTCCAAGCATGATGTCAACCAGCTATCCCATTACATGAACTGTAGTTGGGTCTTTCATTTTCCTGTCCAACTTCTTAAGGCATGCTTCTTTGATTGCTTTTCCATATATAGGAACATCTTTTATGACCTGGAATAGGGGTATCTGGACACATATATGCTTCATCTAGTCTAGAATGTCAAAAGTGGTGTCCTCCTTGTCTTCCTTTTGTTTGGAAACTTTCAATATATGGGGGAATAGGGGTTATTGTGCTGTCTGATTGGCTATAATTGGTTCAAGATTTTTAGGTGCACTAGGCTGAATGGGAACATCCAAAGGTTCTTCTTCTTCCACATGAAGCTCAGTGATAATGGGTGTGGAAGGGGTTGGAAAATTCGTTCTTGAATGAAAACGTATGTCACTTAAACTCACAACATATGCAAGAAATTGATTTGGATCATAGAGTATACAAGCTATTTTTTTAGTTTATTATTTGGGTTAGGTGTGGGTTGGGCTGGAAACTAAGTGGGTTTAGGTGCATTTGAGATGAGATTAGTAGGGGGAGGCATTATAGCAAGTTGTTGGGGTTGAGAAGGTGGTTTCATGTAGCTAGTTGTCTAGTTTGGGCATTGTTGTTCACCTCTCCATTGAGAGTTTTGTTGCCAGTTTCCTGGAGGTGGCTGCCAAGGTCCTTGAAACTGCTACCAATTCCCCTAAGGTTGTTGCCACTGAGGTGAAGAATTTTGATAATTGGGCCAAGCATTTGGTGGGTTACCCCAAGACTGTGGTAGATATCCTCCATAGTTGGATGGACATGGGGGCTAGCACTCGTTACCAGATGAATAAGAATTAAAATATGGCCTAGAAAAAGATAGTGGATCTAGTGGCATACCTTGTCTTGGATCCCATGGCCTTCTCTATGCAACAAAGTAGACTTGATCTTCCTCAGTCTAAATTGTTTTGAACTCAGATGGAATATTCTTGTTGTCAATGTTAGCTACCATCTTGCATTTGCAGTCCCTCTTCTTTTGTCTGCAATGAGGAAAATATTTTGTTAGCATTTCCTCTACCTCCTCTTGTTTGTTCTTGGCCTGAAGTGTATCCAACTGAGTAGCTAGATTGTTTATGATATCCTGCTTGAAATATGCCAACAAATGAGTAATCTCCATCCTTGAAACTCCACTGGTGGATGACTTACCCATAGAGGATTGGTAAGCTCTCCCTTTCTTTGAAGCTACCCTAAAATAGTTTTGGTATATATTCTCAATAACTGACGTTTGTAGTAGAAGTGACGACGATGACACCATAGGTGGCTTACCTAGGCTCTTTGAAGATTCCACCTTACTGATGATTAGTGTCTCACCCGCTGAGACAATCCAACAAACCCACCAAATCCACTTAGTATACCCCGAACTCATCGATCACGACCAATGGGGACCGCCGATTCTAGACTCATTCGAAAACGATGAGGCTCTCTCCAAATTCATGGGACTAAGGGATACTGTTCCATGTGGAGATCACAAGGCAGGATTTGATATCACTCTAGACACACAAGCATACTATGGGGAGACGATTGAGTCTTTCAGTCGCAAAAGAAAAAGAATAAGCTCAGAGTTATTGAGTGAAAACCACACTGTGGCACTCTCTAACCATAAAATAGTAAAAATAAAGGATGCATCCAATGGCGAAAACCTCTCTAAGGCGCCAGAGGATGAAGGATTCAATCTCCCCCCTACTGCTCTACACCAGGAGAAGTCAACAGTATTGGCAGAACAGTGCAACCCGGTCAACTTAGGTACAAAATCAGAACCACAAATTACCTTCTATGCAGAATCCCTCCTAGAAGAAGAACAAAAACTATTGGCAGCTTTCCTAAAGGAGAGAAAGGTAAATTTTGCGTGGACCTATGCAGACATGCCAGGCCTAGATCCTGAAGTAGTAGTGCATCATTTGGCCATTCACCCTGGAGCAAAACCAGTCAGACAGAAGCTAAGGAAGATGCACCCACAAATAGCCTTGCTTGTAAAGATTGAGCTACAGAAACTTCTGGATGTTGGCTTCATACGCCTGATTGACTATCCAGAATGGGTATCTAACCTCGTACCAGTCGCAAAACCGAAAGGGGGCATCCGCATCTGCACTGATTTCAGAGACCTAAACAAAGCATGTCCCAAGGATGACTTTCCACTACCCAACATTGACATGATAGTGGATATGACGGCCGGACATGAGATGCTTTCCCTAATGGATGGTTTCTCGGGGTACAATCCGATATTGATCGCAAAAGAAGACCAACACAAGACATCATTCACATGTCCGTGGGGCACCTACTGTTGGAATGTAATGCCATTTGGGTTGAAGAATGCAGGAGCTACCTATCAAAGAGCCATGACATTAATCTTCCACGACATGATCCACAAAACAGTCGAAGATTATGTAGATGACATACTTGCTAAATCAAAGAAGAGACAAGACCATATAGCAACTCTAAGTGCTATCTTTGACAGGCTCGAACAATATAAGGTTAGACTCAACCCGAAGAAGTGTGTCTTTGGGGTGCAATCAGGGAAGCTGCTAGGATACATAGTTTCAATGAGAGGGATAGAGGTAGACCCTGCAAAGGTAAAAGCAATCCTTGAAATGAAAGCACCAAGAACATTGAAACAACTAAGAGGATTGCAAGGAAGACTCCAGTCCATCCGAAGATTCATAGCACAATTGGCAGATAAACAGATTGCCTATTCACACCTACTTCACAAGGGAGTAGCTTTTAGATGGGATGACAAATGTGAGCAAGCATTCAAAATAATAAAAGAATATCTACTTACACCACTTGTATTGATGCCACCAATTGTGGGGAAATCACTAATCCTATATATCTCTGCAACAACAGCCGCCCTGGGGGCCCTTTTAGCCCAACATGATGAAAAGGGAACCAAGCGGGCTATCTACTACATCAGCAGAATAATGGTGGGACATGAGCTCAATTACACGTCAATAGAGAAAGCTTGCCTAGCATTGGTATTTGCGGCTCAGAAATTCAGACACTACATGCTAGCGCACCAAATCAAGTTGATTGCCAAAATAGACCCTCTAAAGTACCTATTGACAAAAGCAGCACTTACAGGTAGAATGGCTAAGTGGGTAATGATATTATCTGAACATGATATCGAGTATGTAGAACGAAAAGCCATAAAAGGACAAGTCATTGCGGATCAGCTGGCAGAAGCTCCCCTCTACACAGATAATCCACTCATATCAGAATTCCTAGATGAGTCCCTTTTTAACCTTGATGCAACAGACCACTGGAAGCTATACTTTGATGGCTCTCACACACAACATGGGTCAGGAGCTGGTGTGTTTTTCATCACGCCGCAAGGAGACTGCATACCTAGATCATACAAGCTGGCATTCCCTTGTACGAATAATATAGCAGAATATGAGGCTTTGACCATAGGACTCAAGATTGCAGCACAATGGAAAATCATGGCACTAAAAGTCTATGGCGACTCGCAACTTATCATCAACCAAGTCAACGGCGAATACCAAACCAAGGATGATAAGCTCACACCATACAAGAAGGTGGTAGAAAGCCTCAAGGAATCTTTCATTGATATTACCTTTGAGCAGATACCAAGGACAAACAACAGAGCAGCTGATGCAATGGAGAAAATTGGATCCTTACTCGACATCCCTCGTAACGTCTCGAAACATGAATTCCTCGTAGAGCAGCTTCTCGTACCCACATTTGAGGTACCAGAGTCAGAATACGCATGTGAACTCATTGGTCCCAGTGATCTTTGGTATCATGATATATACACCTACCTAAAGTTAGGAATCCTCCCCACTGACATCACCCCGAACCTAAAACGCACTTTCATCAAAAGAACTTCACGATTCGTCATCCTGGGAGAGACCCTCTTTCGTAGGAGTACCGATGGAACCCTGTTACGTTGTTTAAAACCCGAGGAAGCCCTGACTGCTCTAACTGAGGTACACAATGGCACGTGTGGGTCACACTCAAGTGGTATGACCTTGGCTAAAAAGTTGCTAAGAACAGGGTACTACTGGCCGACGATGGAAAAAGAGGCACACAATTTTGTCAGAAAATGCTTGCAATGCCAACAGCATGGAGATCTTATTCATGCACCAGCTCAAGAACTGCATCCTATTGTTACACCTTGGCCCTTTTCACAATGGGGGCTTGATCTCATTGGTAAAATATCACCCACCTCATCCAATGGCCATAAATTCATTATCACCGCCACCGAATACTTCACTAAGTGGGTCGAAGCAATTCCCATGACCTACATCACCGGAAAGCAGATATCCAAGTTTATCCTGAATTACCTCATTTGTCGGTACGGTGTCCCCCAATCCATTATCTCTGATAATGGGACGCCCTTCAAGAATCAGGATGTCCGTGACTTGTGTGAAAAATTCAAAATCAAGCATCGCTTTTCCACTCCATATTATCCACAAGGCAATGGCCAAGCAGAAGCTACAAATAAAACCATTTTGAAAATCCTCAAGAAAACAGTCAATGACTCTGGTCGTGACTGGCATCTGCAGTTAAATCCCGCCTTATGGGCCTACCGCACCAGCATCCGCACGCCAACAGGTGCCACCCCATTCTCTCTGGTCTACGGATCAGAGGCCATACTCCCCATTGAGATCGAGCTCCCATCACTAAGGATATCACTGCAAAACCTTATCACAGATGAGGAATACAGGGTCACAAGACTCAATGAGCTGGAATTACTAGATGAAAGGTGCATGGATGCCCTTAATCATCTACAAGTGTACCAGAATCGCCTAAAAAGGAGCTACAACAAGAACATCAGACAACGCACTTTCCAAGTTGGTGACCTCGTGCTGAAAGAAAACCAAAAGAACGTGCCAAATCCAGATACAAAGGGAAAATTTGAGCCCAACTGGCTGGGACCTTTGTCATCACTGCAAGTTACACATCAGGGGCATATCAACTAGCAACACCAGAAGGCGAGCCTCTGCAGGAGCCTCTGAATAGCTCTCATCTCAAAAAGTTTTATGCCTAAACATTGCAAGGTATAGAACCAGAAAATACAAAAATAATCAGAAAAAGTCCTGAAAAAATGGTTACCTCGATGAAAACCTGGCAAACAGGCATCTTGGTGACAACAAAAAAAATCAAAAGATCAAAAAATCCAAAAAAAATCAGAAAAGGATTGAAAAATAGTAAAGAGAAAAAATCGTCCTCTAGTGAAAACCACTTCGGTGGCGCTTTGGGCAAATACCTTGGTGAAAACCTGGCAAACAGGCGTCAAGTGTAAATAAAGTACCTTCCCCATCTATCAGGATCTGCACAACTCATCCACTCCATCACATTCCACTTATCCGCTCGCATCCATACCATAGCTTGCGTTGGTATCTATACTATATTCCACCATTGGAACTATTTGGCATTTCAAAGGTCAGTCTGTCCCGCCTTTATCGAAGTAGTCTATCGCACCACACTGGGGGCATGTTCTCGCAACATCGGATCAGATTCGTGTATATTCTCATGATCTTTTTCAAAATTCATCAAAAATTCCAAAAACATTCAGAAAACTCATTCAAAAAACCAAAAACATTCAAAAAATCATCAAAAATCCAAAAACATGTCGAAATATCAGAAAATCTTCAAAAATTTCATCATTAAGTCTTGTCAGTTTTTTCTACCTTGTCAAACTACGTCGTCTCTGAGCTTGAATGTAGGCAAGGGTGATCTTTGATCATCCCCCGAGACGGTTGGGTCAGTCCTTTAGGCGTCCGTTGCATTGGCAATCCGTTTGCCCATCTAGTCTGCATCTTAAGTCAGTCCTTTAGGCAATAAAATGGCAATCCATTTGTCCATATTATCATCAAGTCAGTCCACCACCAGTCGACCTACGTGGTCTGTGCGTATATAACGTAGGCAAGGCTAATCTATGGATCAGCTCCCGAGACCCCTAGGATAGGTCTTTAAGTTAGTCTGTTCATTGGAAAATCTTGAAAATACCAAAAACATTTGTAAAATTCCAAAAATACCAAAAACAGCCTCAAAACATTTGAAAAAACCAAAATGGTGCATCCATTTCATCTCGCTTTCACTCGTGATTGTCATCACTCATAATAAATCATCGTCACTTTCACCCTTTGATGAGTTAGTCAGAAGCAAGTTTAGTAGGTTCTAAAGTGAACGCCTAATCGTCAAAGTCTCGAAGGTCTAAGTCAGTAAGTTAGCAAGTTGGTCAACTCGGAGTATCAATAGCTTATCACACAATCAGTCTCACCAAAACCCTGATCACTACATGTCCTAGGATGAAGCTTTCCTGCGATGGACATCAGCATCAGGTACCCCACAGTAGTTTAGTCTTGGCTAGCGATACGAAGAACATCAGCTTGTTTGTTTACTTTATTTTAGTCTTTTAGAATTATCTTATTTTGCGCTCATTCCAAGGACCTCTCGATGATGCCTAAACAAAACTAGTTCAGAGAGAAAGGAATGGGGCAACAATCAGTATCTTTTTATCTGCTGTGCTTGTTGGATATTCTTGAAAAATAACTTCGTCACGCATACTTTGTTTTGTTTGTAGGAAGGATGTTTTAGGTATCCTTCTTATGTTTTGGCCTGAGATGTTTAAGATATCTGAACTACATTCTGAATAAGGTTATGTTTGTCAAGTGTGAACAAGAGTACTCCTATCTAATTGTCGAGTCAAAGTCCATCACACTAGGCGCAACGCCATCCTGGTTCTTAATACCTTGATGCATCGCACCTACGTGTGTTATCAAACATAAAGAAAGTTACGCTCTTTATCTCCCATTCCTGGATAAGCAATACATCATCATCTTTCATCATCATCTCTAATAAAGTTGGCTTGTTGAACTTCTGCATCTTCTTGGATTCAAGGGTTGATCCCTCTCATTCTTCTATCCTATCTCATTCTTCTATCTTTTGTCACGCTAACAATGCATCCATCTTGCATCCGTATTCTCATTTCGCATAATCATGTCATACCATCATATCAGGACAACATCATCCATCTCATCCATCTCACATGCATTGCATAATCATTTAAAGTTGTTTATGATAATATAAATTTGTTATCCTAAGCATCTTCCAAACATCTCATTTTCATCATCATTATCATATAGTCTAACCATCCATACATTCATTTTGAACCTCTTTGTCATGAGATCCACCTCAAATTGAATCTTTTCGCTTGATCTCTCGAGGGGGCAATGTACTAATGTACTCATTTCCACTGGGGCATGCGAAAAAAACCAAAGAATTTTTTAATTTCGATGCTGACAATATCATTCTTTGAACCAATGCAACGAGTACATTGCTTCAAAGAGGGGAAAAATGTAGACATCCAAAAATAACATTATGCATTCCACTGTAACTAACATCATGCATTCGTTTCGTCTACTAATCAATTAAAGCAATTTATTGATTTAATCCTAAGGTTCATCAAGCTTAATTAAATAAATCAAATTATTTAATTAAGTTCCTAAGGTTCTTCTTATTTGATTTAATAAATCAAACTGATTTAAAATCAAATATCAAATCCCTAAAATCCCCTAAGTTAATTAATCTAAATTAATTAACTTCTAATCATGATTAGCATTCTCTAGCTTTTGACTCAACTAGAGTCAAATCTAAACTCCTAACTAACCCACCCACTTGCATCAATAAATCAATTTATTGATTTATTAAAAAGAGTTATTTTCCCTCAATAACTCTCATCTTTGACTTTTTTGAACAAAGATTATTCCCCCCAAAACCCTCAACAACATGCATTTATTGACATTTTTCAAATTTGAATGGGCACATTGGCCAAAACTTGCACAAGCTTTGACCAATCCCATCATGCCAAGTGGCTCTATTCTATTGGAGGGGATTTAGTCCCACATTGGCTAAACTTGGCCTCTCTTCTCTCAACTTCTTCTATAAAAGCAATGCATCTTCTCTCATTTCTACAACACACTTTGAAGGTATCTAAACTATAGGCAACTTGAGCTCATAGCAACTCATTGTCTATCTCATTTGGCTTAGAAAGGGATTGGGAAAGGGCTCTCTCACATCTTCATGGAGGGCACCAATCCATCATAGAATAGGTTGTATTTCCTTTTCTCCATGCATGTTTGATCTAGTTTTAGCATTTTATTTGGAGAAATGAACCATGTTATTCTATGAGGATGGCTGAATCTACACAATCAATGTGCAAGATTTCACCATCCTACAGATCCAAAGGAAATCACACTACTTTGGCCAAAGTGTTCTCACTCAGTATCTCGAGTGATAGTCATCTTATTCACATATGCTACTATAGCTCGATTTTACTTTAGGCCATTATAAACTATGCATAGGTTATTTCCTTCAATAGGTAATCATTAACCTCAAAAATAACCTATTCCCCCTTTTCAAAACACAATGATATCTCTACCAATTAAGCATAATCATAAGTTACCCCCTTCAGTGGACTTTCTAATCCCACGTATAATATATGAGCTTTCAAGCATAAGTTACCCCCTTCAAAGGATGTTCTAATCCCAGGTATAAGATATGAGATTTCTAAATCTATAAATAACTACATAAAATAAATTAACAAGCTATTCCCATATCCTCAATCCTAGCATGTAATACTATAGATGAAAAATAATCACTCCTTAATATGGAGTAAGTACAAACACTTATAAGGAAATCATATTAATGACTTTTTCTTTCCTATAAGAAAATAGATTATTACTCTATTTCAAGAAAATAATTGCAACTCCAAATGAAACACACAAGAACATCAATCTTTCAAATAAAATATAAAACATGAAGAGAATAGAATCTCATGCCTATTAATTGCTTATTCCAATTGACTCACTAGATCTCAGGCTTGGCCCCCTCTTAAAATCAGCTTAGCAACAACACCCTCTCAATTCCTCTCACTAAAGTTTCCTCACAAATATCTCTTAACAAAATAAGAATATCTAAATAAAAAATACAACATAATAGAGCAATGTAATATTACATAATAGAAATGTATTGAAATGAGGTGAGAATGCCTCATATTTATACCCAAAAACTAGCATCTTGGTTTAGGGGAACCATTGAACAAAGCTTTCCCATCAAGATTGTTAAGGGCTAGGCTCTAGATTGTAGGGGGTTTTTGTCTAAATAAGGTATTGAGACCATTTTATGATGTATTTATCCATTATTGTGTCATGTTTAGCTGTTTAGAAGGTTTGGTTATTCAAAAGTGCAAAATATTCAAATATTGTAAATTGTGAAAAAATTGCAAACTTGAAATGTTGTAATAGGACAAAATAAGAAGCCCAATAGTCAAGTCTTTTGAAAGGTAGTTTAGGAAGTTGTATCAGTTTTATTTTGGATGCAAATAGTTTCAAATCCATGTAGAACTCAATGAAAGGGTTGTTGAAGCCATTTGGAAGATTGAAGAATTAATAAAACTCTATTTTTACATCAATTTTTTGTATTTTATGAAGATTTCAGGGATTGTATGGCCCGTACAACTCTTCTTTGATTCAAATTTGTTAATTATTTTGTAGTATTCTATTTTGACTTTTATTTGAATCTATATTGAAGGGTTTCTATTAGATTTGGTGTAATTTATTGCTCATTTACTACAACCGGCTTGAGTTTGTGAATTCAAGAGTTTTGAGTGAATAAAATGGAGAATTGACTCATTCCTCTTTCTGTAGTTTTTGTGACTTGAGTAATGGGTTTGAACTAACAATAAAAGGTGTATGAGAGTCTTGTGTGAGCAAGGGGGTCTGGAAAAGCATTGGGAATGAAGCCCTATGTCTGAAATTGGTCATTTCCATGTGGATAAGTGAGGTTTTGGCGAGTAAAATGGGATTTTGTGTTGGGGCAGTGTGATTTCTTGATGAAATAAGTTTGAGAAGGTCAAATAGGTCCTATTTGAGGTGATATTTGAGTTGTGAGAGGATTGGAAACAAGATTTCCTATAATCCCTAGGGTTTCTAGGCATAAAGAGAGGGTTTTGTAGTTTGGTCATTGGAAGGGTGAATTCGTGAGATCTAATTGAAGAATCCTTGGTTTTGACACATTTATACTACTACGCAATTAAGTTTTGGAGAAGAGTGGTGAGTAGCTTCTTTGGAAAAGAGGACTAATTTGAGCCCTAAAATGCATAAAAGGTCAAGTTTGAGATAGTTTTTACAAAACAACCATTGGTGATTTGTTGAGGTGTTATTGTTTGGTAAAATGGGTCCCTGAAAAGTTGTTGGTTCTATTATGAAAGGACATCATTGAAGATATATACCCAATTTAGTGGGATTGCAATGCTACAAGGAAATAGAGTGATTTTGAGGACTTGGAGATCTGATAGTTGATTTGGTTGATTGTTTTTGTGTTTAAGTGTGTGAAAGGCCTCCCCTGATTACATCAAAGTGGTATTAGAGAAAAGGTACTAGATCTTTGTGAAAGAAAGTTGCAGATTGTGAAAGAGAGATTGGAAGGTTAAGAGGCAAGATTGTGAAGATGCCTCCAAAAGGAAAGAAAGTGGAACAAGAGGTGAATGAATTGAAGAGTCAGTATATCAAAGAGATTAGAGAATTGAGAGAAAGGTTGACAGTCTTAGAGACAAATAGAAAAAGATATGGAGTTGAAATAAGTGAATCTGAGGATGAAGATGATGAAGAGTTTGAAGATGTTGAAGAAGAACTTGATCCAAAAGATCATAGAATGGCCAAGTTGTTGAAGGCAGTTAAAAGTGACAAGTACAAGGTGAAAATAGATGTGCAAAAGTTTGGTGGAAATTTGAATGAAGAGGAATTGTTGGATTGGATATCTTCTTTGGACAATTATTTTGAGTGTGAGGACATTCCAGAGGAACAAAGAGTCAAGATTGTAAAAACAAAGCTTAAGGGTCATGCACTTGTATAGTGGGATTATTTGCAATCAAAAAGAAGAAAGCAAGGTAAGTCCAAGATTGTGGCATGGGACAAGATGGTAGCTAAGTTAAAAGGTAAGTTTCTCCCTTCAAATTATTCAATTCAAATTTTTAAGGGATTGCAAAGTTTAAGACAAAAGGAAATGGATGTAAAGGTATACATTGAAGAGTTTTATGGATTGAGTATGGGATCTAACCATAATGATGTAAGGGAAAGAAGAGGTGTGGAATAAGCTTTCCTAACACCAATACCTCAGAGGAGAAGTGAAAAAAACCTTCTTTTGAAACTTTCATACACTTAAGATGCACACATACAGGATAACAAGAGTAACATAAATAAAACATATAGACAAAGAAGACACCAAATTTACATGGGAAAACCCTTTAGAGAAAAAACCCACCACACCAAGAGCAATCACTTTGTATTACAACAAAACATTTACATACAAAGTTAATAGACCTCTCTCAGACTTCCCTCTTTGTTACAATGTTATTACAGCATACATGGAATTCAGACTCACCGTCACTCCTTAGTGACTATTACAATACATTCGACTGTTGCAAGTCTTACATGTATCATTTCAATCAACTAGCCAATCGGGTGTATTTAATTACACATCTGTCTAACAAGAAAATCCGATCCCTGACCGACTTCCCTGCAATCATGCATCAGGCTGCCTAACATTTACTTCTATTTGTCATAATCAGATTTTGTCAATCACCGAATCGAGCCTTGTAGTTAATACTTTCGCCTCTTCAAGCAATCATCCAATCAATTGTTGATTTACAACAGTGATATAAGATCAACAAGTATTATTGTGACATGTGTCATAATGCTACTCGTCCATCGCTTTGACCATCAAATCATACTTGTCAGCCAAGCATTGAGCTTCATTTACCATGCCACCGCATGCTAGTAGATCAACCCTCGCAATAGTGCGGTGTACCGTGCTACCACCTAGCTCAGTCATAGCCTTCGCGGTCTAGCAGTACACACACTGCATCACCACGACCGAGCAATGATACCACCACGGTATGGTGGTGGGCACTCAACCACCCCTCTGCCACCTTCACCGTGCTACTGTGCCATGACCGCATAACCCCCGTGGTAAGGAGGTAACCATCAATGCCCACTGTCACGGCTTACCATGCCACCACGCCATGGTCATAAGACCTCCACGGTAAGGAGGTAGTCATTTGTCTTCCTGACTATTGCCCTTCACCGTGCCACTGCGCCATCTCTGAGCAACCCCTATGGTACCGAGGTAAACATTTTGGCTGACCGCCCAATCCACCGCGCTACTGCCAGCAAAGGAAAGTGACTTCACTGTATGGCGGTAACACCGCCCAACCACAGATTGAACAAGAGAGGCTCGCGATAAGGTGGTAAATCGGCAACCGTGCCTCCAAGAGATGCACCCAATGGTAGAGTGGTAAAGGCCAGAGATGAAAGAAATCGGCCAAGTATTTCTCAGAGGTACAAGCCAAAAGTTGAGGCACCTATTTCCAACAAGCTCTCACTTGACAAAGACTTACTGGCTTCCTCTAGACTTCAAATTTACTGACAATCATAGGCCCCAACGCCCATCAAATCTATGCACCATCTAAAATTTTCTGTGCTCACTGGATTTTTCAATGCATCAACAATGTTCTTCAAATTATCCACCTTCTCTAAAGAGACCTTTCCATCCTCCACCATATCCCTAACAAAGTGATACTGCACATCGATGTGCTTCGTCTTGGCATGGAAAGTTGGATTTTTCACCAGAAAAATGGTACTCTGACTAGAACAATAGATAGTAATCTTCCCTACATCAAAACCAATATCAGAACACAAACGACTGAGCCAAACAACTTCTTTGTAGGTGTGTGTTGCTGCCATATATTCTACCTTTGTTGTGGACAAAGCGACTACAGTCTTTCGCTTGCTCATCCAACTAATTGCACCACCATTCAACATGAAATTATATCCACTGGTGGACCTTCTATTGTCAATGTCCCCTACCCAATATAAATCCACATAACCATAAATGTTGAGAGTCTTTTGTGATCCACCCAAGTTACCATGGTAACATAGGGTGTGATCATAAGTACCCCTTAGATATCTAAACACTCTCTTCACACCATCCCAATGTGTCCTTCTTGGATTCGCCATAAATCAGCTAAATACTCCCACTGCTTAGGCAATGTCTAGCCTTGTACAAACCATTACATACATTAAAATTCCAATAGCACTTGGATAGGGCACCCTGGTCATGTCCTCCATCTTAGTAGTAGATTTGGGATAGTCTTCAACAGATAGGTTCATTCCCTACAAAAATGGAACAACTAGCTGCTTGCAATCATTCATACTGAATCTCTCAAGAACAATATTAATATACTTACTTTGACTAACCCAAAGCTTTCTACTTGTTTTGTCCCTGGTTATTTCCATCCCTAGAATATACCTTGCTGCACCCAGATCTTTCATTTCAAACGTTGTAGACAACTTAGACTTAAGATCAGAAATCATAGTCTTAATATTTCCTATGAACAACATATCATCCATGTACAGGGTAATAATAAGAACACGATCATTTTTAGATTTATAATACACACAATGATCATATTTTGATCTCACAAATCCCATTGACAACACAAATGTGTCAAACTTTTGGTACCACATTCTAGGCGATTGCTTCAAACGATACAGAGATTTCTTTAATTTGTAAACCAGACTTTCTTTACCTTTCTCAACGAAGTGCTTAGGCTGGGACATGTAAATCTCTTCTTCCAGCTCTCCATGGAGAAACATTGTCTTCACATCCATCTGCTCAATCTCTAAGTCATATGCGGCTGCAAGTGATAAGAGAAATCTGATAGATGTCAGCTTTGCTATAGGGGAAAATATTTCTCTATAATCAATTCCCTCTACCTAGGAACACCCTTTTGCCACCAACCTCACTTTATATTTTTCAACATTGCCATCAAGACCAGTCTTCTTCTTAAATACGCATTTATAGTCAATAGGCTTTCGCCCTTCTGAAAAAGGTACCAAATCCCAAGTTTCATTCTTTTTCAATGATTCCATTTCTTCATTCATGGCTTCCAACCAGGAATTTGAATCAAACATAATAATTGCCTATTTCACAGTCCTAGGCTCATCAATGCTAGTAATTAAAGCATATGCATAGTTCAAATCCAACATAGAGAAACCATACCTATCAGGTTGTTGTCTTTCATGTGTAGAGCTTCTTACTGGATGAGGTTTTGGTTCTTCATCTTTAGAACTCTTAGAGTTGCTAGAGCTCTCCTCAATTTCAGGTACACCATGTAGTTCCTCCTTTTCTGGAGTTTGAGGAATTTCAACTACATCACTCTTATTTTCTCTTTGATCTGTCTCTAACTATGGATCAGTTGTTGAAGGTTTCAGCTCATGAAATATTACACTTCTGCTATACAAATCCTTCTCAGTAACCGGATTCCAAAGCTTGTATCCCTTCACACCAACACCATAGCTGATGAAGATACATTTAACAGCCTTGTTCTCCAACTTAGATCTTTTCTCATTCGGCACATATACATATGCCTCACAGCCGAAGACACAAATATGTCTCAGAGAGGGATTCTTACCAGACCAAGCTTCCAAAGGTGTTTTGTCAACAAGAGCAGAGCAAGGTGATCAATTTACCAGGTAACATGTTGTAGCCACAACCTCAACCCAAAACTTTTGCTCCAGACCAGCACTGCTCAACATTCTCCTCACCCTTTCCATTAGTGTCTTGTTCAAGCTTTTAGCAACTCGATTTTGTTGTGGACTATAAGGTGTAGTTTTATTCCTTTTAATCCCATGGTCTTTGCAATATCTTTTGAAATATACAGAATAGAACTCACCACCATTATCCATCCTCAAAAATTTAATTTTCCTTCCAGTCTGATTCTCTACCAAAATTTTAAATTCTTTAAACTGACTAAACACTTTTGATTTACCCTTAATAAAGTATATAAATTCCCTTCTCAAATAGTCATCAATAAAAGAAACATAATATCTAGACTTCGATAATAAAGGAACATTAACTAGACCAAAAACATCAGAATGAACATAATCCAATACACTAGAAGATTTACGAGGACTCGAATAAAATGAAACACAATGTTGCTTTCCATAAATGCAGTGTTTGCAAAAATCAAACTCAAGGTTACAATCAACAATCCCTTCTACAAGATTTTTATTTTCAAGGTTTTTAAACCTTTCTCACCTATGTGACCGAGTCTATGATGCCACAACATGGTCTTCTTTGCTAGGAGTTTCACCTCCAAGAAATTTGCATCCAGAGGAGTGTCATTCTTCTTCTCTTCACGAGCAGCTTTGCTTGACTTTACAGAGATGTTGTTACATTGAATAGGACGTGCATCCAGCTTGTATAGAGTGCTAGTACATTCACCCTTAGCCAACACCATTGCGCCTCTAGCCATCTTACATCCTTTACTCGAGAAAGAAACTTCCACACTAGCATCATTAAGCTTACTGATAGAAAGTAAGTTACAAGCCAAACTTGGTATGTGTAGTACATCACCAATCCATTTGATTCTTCTGTTAGGGAATTGTATTTTGACTCTTCCACGGCCAACAATCTCCAGTGTTGAATCACTTGCCAGGTACACCTTTCCACCATCATAATTTTCATACTTAGTGAACCACTCTCTCTGAGACGTCATGTGGAAAGATGCACATGAGTCAACCAGCCAGACATCATCTGATGCTTGAGTCACCAAGGCTACAATGAAGGAATCTACATCACTCTGAGAAGAGTCATTGTCCGAAGAGTTATTATTCTTCTTCTTCTTCTCCTTACAATCCTTTCAGATATGGCTAGGCTGCCCATAATTCCAGCATTTCACCTTGGAATTTTTACTAGGAGACTTTGATCTCCCTTCAGATTTGGATTTAGACTTCTTATCCTTCTTGTCTTTCTCCTTTGATCTACCCCAAACAACAAGGGCCTCTTTTTCCATCTCTAAAGACTTCCTTCACATTTCTTCTGACAGTAGTGAGGCAACCACGTCTTCCATTTTGAAATTAGTGGCCATACTTCCAATACCCATTACAAGGTGGTCCCAAGTGTCAGGTAAGGAACACAACAAAAGCATGCAATGATCCTACTCGTCTATCTTCACACCCACAGACGCCAACTAAGCAACACTCATATTAAATGAGTTCAGATGGTCTGCAATAGATGCACCTTCTTCCATCTTCAAGGAGTACAACTTCTCCCTCAAGAATAACTTATTTACCAAAGACTTTCCCTGATAAATATTGCCAAGATTCTTCCATAACGAAGTTGCAGTCTTCTACTCATGGACATTCAGGAGTACAGAATTAGCCAGACAAAGTCTTATCAAACCTATAGCTTTTCTATCTGCAAGATCCCAATCTTCTTGTTTCATATTTTGTGGCATAGTTCTAGACACAACAATCCAGAGATCTCTATCCACCAACAATTCTTCCATTTTGAGTTTCCACAACTCAAAATTGCCGCCATTGAATTTTCAATTTCTACTCTCCTTGAAGTACTTGCCATCTTAAACAAAAAATGGTTCTGACTTTGCAAGACTCCCACTAAAATAGTATTAGTAAAAAAAACTATCCCTACTAACAAGGATAACACAATTGTCTAGGCTCTAATACAACTTGTAAGGAAAAGCAGAGGTGTAGAATAAGCTTTCCTAACACCAATACCTCAGAGGAGAAGTGAAAAAAAAATTCTTTTAAAAATTTCATACACTTAAGATGCACACATACAGGATAACAAGAGTAACATAAATAAAACATACAGACAGAGAAGACACCAAATTTACGTGGGAAAACCCTTTCAGGAAAAAACCCACCACACCAAGAGCAATCACTTTGTATTACAGTAAAACGTTTACATACAAAGTTAGTAGACCTCTCTCAGACTTCCCTCTCTATTACAATGCTATTACAATAGACATGGAATTCAGACTCAATGTCACTCCTTAGTGACTATTACAAGACATTCGACTGTTGCAAGTCTTACATGCATCATTTCAATCAACCAACCAATCGGGTGTATTTAATTACACATCTGTTTGACAAGAAAATCTGATCCCTGATCAATCACCCTACAATCATGCATCGGGTCGCTTAGCATTTACTTTTGTTTGCCATAATTGGATTTTGTCAACCGCCGAATCGAGCCTTGCAATTAATTCTTTCGCCTCTTCAAGCAATCGTCCAATCAATTGTTGATTTACAACAGCAATGTAAAATCAACAAGTCTTATCATGCCACGTGTCATAATGCTACTCATCCATTGCTTTGACCATTGAGTCATACCTGTTAGCCAAGCACTGAGCTTTATTTACCATGCCACCACATGCTAGTAGATCAACCCTCACGGTAGTGCGGTGTACTACACTACCGCCTAGCTCAGTCATAGCTTTCGCAATCTAGCTGTACACACACCACATCAACGCGATCAAGAAATGAGACCAGCATGGTATGGTGGTAGGCACTCAACCACCTGTCTACCACCTTCACCACACTATCGTGCCATGACCGTGAGACCCCCGTGGTAAGGAGGTAATTGTCAACACCGACTATCACGACTTACCACACCATGGCCACAAGACCTCCATGGTAAGGAGGTATTTTTCTATCTACCTGATCATTTCCCTTCACTGTGCCATCTCCAAGAAACCCCTGTGATATCGATGTAAATGTTCCGGCTGACCACCCAATCCATCGCGCTACCGCCAATGAAGGAAGTGACTCCACAGTATGGCGGTAACACTGCCGAATCGCCGATTGAATGAGAGAGGCTCGTGGTAAGGCGGTAAGCCATGCCTCCAAGAGTTGCACCCAGCATTAGAGCAATAAAGGCCAGAGATGAAATAAATCCACCAAGTCTTTCTTAGAGGTACAAGCCAAAAGTTGAGGCACCTGTTTCCAACAAATGAAAATGAAGATGAGAAGATAGCTAGGTACTTGGGTGGTTTGAGAATGAACATACAGGATGAGTTGGCTTTGACAAATCCTAGGAGCACAAAGGAATGTTATCAAATGGCATTGAAGGCTGAAGATAAAGTAAAAATAAGACAAGAGAAAACAATTAAAGGAAGAGGCAGCACAATGAGAGGAAGGGGATCTTTCTCTACTCCAAGACAAGCAACTAAAAATCAAGAAGAACCAAGCAAGAGAGATGAACAAGTTGCAGATTTTAGAGGTGGATATAGAGGCACAAGGGGAAAGTTTGGAGGTGGAAGGAATTCTAATACTTTTGTTGGTAGATGTTATCATTGCCAAGAATATGGTCATCCTACTTGGAGGTTCCCTCAGAAGATTGGTTCATCAACAAGTGGAGGAGAAAGGAAATCAGATAGGAGAGAAAAAAAATATTCATGAAGATGAAGATGAAAGTAGTTCAAGCTCAAATAGATTGGTTGCTACTCTTGAAGTTGGTGAGATGCTGGTGATGAAGAAACAAATCTTGAAGACCACAAAGGAGAGAGTTGTTTCAAAGAAGAGAATTATTTAGGACAACCTACAGATGTGATAACAAGGTATGAAAAGTGATTGTTGATTCTAGTTGTACAGATAACATTGTGTCTAGTGACATGGTGGATAAATTGCATTTGCAAAGAGTACCTAGAGAAAGGCCTTATAGGGTGTCATGGGTTAGTGATATTCAATCTTTGGTGGTGAGTGAACAAGAAAGAGTTGAGTTTTAGATTGGACAATATAGAGATGAAGTTCTTTGTGATATACTACCCATGAATTGTTGTCATCCATTGTTAGGAAGGCCCTGGCAGTTTGATAGGTCAGCCTTGTATAATGGAAGAAAAAATACTTACATAATTGAAAAGGATGGAAAATAGTTCATGTTAACCCCATTGATTGAGGAGATAAAATAACAAGGAGAGATTATTGTTCTTGGGAGAAAAGAGTATGTGAATGTAGATGAAAGAAAGAACAAGATTTTAGCAGCAAATACAATGCTTGACAGAGATGCAAGAAGAGAAAGTAATTTGCAATAAATGGTGAGGAAAAATTACTTTATGTGGAGAATGAAGGTTGAGAGGAATGATTTTTATAATGGTAAAGTGAAGAGTGTGAAAATCCTTTGGAAAGGAAAGAAAACAATGATGGAATAGTGGTAGGGATTATCATATGTCCTCTAGCAATAAAGAGACAGTTAAGAGATGTTTGTATAGAGATTAGTAAGATAAAAGACAAGAAGATGGAAGTTTGTGATGGGATAGTGGTAGGGACTATCATATGTCCTCTAGCAATAAAGAGACAGTTAAGAGATGTTTGTATAGAGATTAGTAAGATAAAAGACAAGAAGATGAAAGTTTGTGATGGGATAGTGGAATGCAAGGCTATTGGAACAGCGGCTGGTAAGGTTGAAAAGATAGAGAACAAAAAGATAAAGGTTTGTGATAGTTATTGGATAGTAGAAGAGGAAGGTACAGGTCGGACAAAGACCATTAAATGTAATGGTACAGTGGAAAAGACAGTGGCAGGTCTAATAAGGATAGGTAAATGCAAAGGCACCATGGGTAGTGATGAAGGTACAAGTGGAAAGAACATTGGATAGAGGATAGAACAAGAAACAAGATGCAAAGTGATGAAAGTTGAAGAAAGGAATAATACATATGAAAAGGAAGATTAAATGATAGTGTTTGAAGTTGGAAGAAAATAAAAACACCCCACAGTATCTAGTAAATAGTTGGAGCAAAGTACAAGGGTTGGTGAATGCAAGAATGTTGAAGACAATGAAGAATCAAAGCAAGAAAGAAGACAAAGAGCACTGAAGCATGAGGAACACAAAATTGATCAAGGTACAATCATCTTTGCAAGAGACTTGGAAAGTTTTCAAATTGGGGTGTATGGTGTAGGGGCACCATTGAACAAAGTTTTCCCATCAAGATTGTTAAGGGCTAGGCTCCAGATTGTAGGATATTTTTGTCTAAATAAGGTCTTGAAACCATTTTTATGATGTATTTAGTCATTATTGTGTCGTGTTTAGGTGTTTAGGAGGTTGGGTTATTCAAAAGTGCAAAATGTTGAAATATTGCAAATTGTGAAAAAATTGCAAACTTGAAATGTTGTAATAAGACAAAATAAGAAGCCCAACGGTCAAGTCTTCTGAAAGGTAGTTTAGGAAGCTGTATCAGTTTTATTTTGGAGGAAATAGTTTAAAATCCATGTAGAACTTGATGAAAGGGTTGTTGAAGCCATTTGGAAGATTGAAGAACTAATAAAACTCTATTTTTACATCAATTTTTTTATATTTTCTGAAGATTTCAGGGACTGTATGACCCGTACAACTCTTCTTTGATTCAAATTTGTTGAGGATTATGTATTATTCTATTTCTAATTTTATTTGAATCTATCTTGAAGTTTTTCTATTAGATTTGGTGTAATTTATTGCTCATTTGCTACAACTAGCCTAAGTTTGTGAATTCAAGAGTTTTGAGTCAATAAAATGGAGAATTGACCCATTCCTCTTTCTGTAGTTTTTGTGACTTGAGGAATGGGTCTGAACTAACAATGAAAGGTGTATGAGAGTCTTGTATGAGCAGGGGGTTCTGGAAAAGCATTGGGCATGAAGCCCTAAGTCTGAAATTGGTGATTTCCATGTGGATAAGTGAGGTTTTGGCGAGTAAAAGTGGATTTTGTGTTTGGGTAGTATGATTTCTTGATTAAACAAGTTTGAACGGGTCAAATAGGTTCTATTTGAGGTGATATTTGAGTTGTGAGAGGATTGGAAACAAGATTTCCTATAAGCCCTAGGGTTTCTAGGCATAAAGAGAGGGTTTTGTAGTTTGGTCATTGGAATGGTGAATTCGTGAGATCTGATTGAAGAATCCTTGGTTTTGGCACATTTATACTTCCCAATTGATTTTACAAGTTTTGCAGAAGAGTGGTGAGTAGTTTCTTTGTAAAAGAGGGCTAATTTGAGCCCTAAAATGTGTAAAAGGTCAAGTTTGAGATAGTTGTTACAAAACAACCATTGGTGATTTGTCAAGGTGTTATTGTTTGGTAAAATGGGTCCCTGAAAATTTATTGGTTTTGTTCTAGAAGGAAATCACTGAAGAGATATACCCAATTTAGTGGGCAATGTTACAAGGAAATAGAGTGATTTGGCTGAGATAGAGTGATTTTGAGGACTTGGAGATCTAATAGTTGATTTGGTTCTTTTTTTTGTGTTTGAGTGTGTGGAAGGCCTCCCCTAATTGCATCACATCTACAGGATACAAACAAGGCTTATGAAATGACACTTCTCAGCCTAAATCCATCGACTCAAGTTGATAACAAAAAGGTGGTGAATATTTATCTCAATACTCACCCAAACAGCACAAAAAATCGACTCAATGCTTGCCAACAACAATTTGAATGGTTCATAAAGCATGTGTTTCATTCTACAAATCAACTTACATGATAAAAAGACTTCTAAAAGAAACACATAATTCATAATATGGTGCCAACTAGTTTCCATGTTCCTTATTTAAAATATTTCTATTTAAATAGAAGAATAAGTCTAAACTCACTTGGTTGTGTTTTAGATAGTTGACTTGGTCTATGCAAAGGTATTCAACACATTTCAATGAGTCAACTTCCTTCATTATAGCGTTGCTTTATCTTTGACTCAACACGTTACATTATATAGTGTGCAACATTTTATCATTATGTTAATTAAACTTTACACAAAAGATTTAAACTTATTACTTTCCATCACCTTTTATCAATGATAATATACGCGGTTTAAATACTTAACATTGCGCTATTATATGTAGTGCTATATTCACATTATATCGACCATGGATTATATTCTATAAATCGGCCAATAGTATATTATATATATGTACATATATATAACACCAATAAATAGCATTTAACATTATTTATATATATTCTTTGACAAATAAGTTTGTCTAAATATTCCACTTGATATTCAAATGAATGAGATCAAGTTAATATTTCATATACAATATCGTTTGTATATATATACATATATTCATGTATACATACGTATACATATCTAAACATAAGTTTGTATGGAAATTCCCATTTTTCAATACATACATGTATATCAACATGTGTGTATATATGTATATATACATATATCTCATATATATACATTCGATTATACAATCAATCACATAAATAATTTTTATCTTATCAATAGGTATATATACATGTGATATATATATAATATACATATCTTATTGTCCTCTTGATATCACCATGAGCAACCCATCCACTTGTGTGTGTAGGTACGTCTACCTACGTACTCCCATGTATGTATTATGTTACGTGTATAGGTTATCATCGACATGCACATGTATACATATATAAATTATAGGTATATATCTCATCAATCAAGTATTGTAATACAAAGAAGAATTTACATGTACCAAGTACTAAACACAATCCAAGAATTCCCTTAATAGAAATCATGATTCTTCCTAATGAAAACACATCATACTAAAGGATGACTTACCAATTCCCAAAACTATGACTTGACTCAGCCATTCTATAAATGAATGTGTGTATGAGCTCAGTTAGGTTTCGTTATAGGTTACCCGACCAAGTTCTTATCCTAAGTGATACTTCCCCTCGCTTCTGGAGGATTGAGTTTGAATCTACATCAAACTTAACACATTTTTCATAGTATTCATTTGTTCATCAAAACAAGCATTTTCATTAGACATTTCATAGTTAGAATATCAAATTCAATAACCATTCATTCCATATATTTGTTTCATTATATAACATCAAATAAAATAAACATTCATTCATAATTTTCCACTGATTTAGGTAAACAAAGTGCAACCATATATATTTCCAACAAGAGTTCCAAATACATTCACATATGTAATAATTTACCCTAACATAGTAATAGTAAATAGGTAAACGCACAACGGGGTGTAAGAAGGATAATGATGGGATTAGAGGCAAGTGGGATTTTATGGAGGATGTGACACTAATCATAGTTAGTGGTGTGCACACCCTAATCATAGGTTAATTAAGTTAACCTGGATTAAGGAAGAATTATGGAGGATAGTGACATGTGGAGAGAAAAAAATGAATTAAAAATTAATTTAATTCATGTGGGATAAAATGACTAAATTAAATAAATTGGTCTATTTATTTAATTTGGAGAGGAAAGGGGGTAAATTATTTAACTAAATAATTAAACACTTTAGGGAATGTTAGGGAAAAGATAAATATTAATAAAATAATGAATACTTAATTAATATGAATAGGTAAATGAGATTAGGAGAATATAAGGGTAAATTTGACCACCTCGAAGTGACCAAATTTAGGTGTCTATAGATACCTTCAATTTTGTAAGGTGTGCCTCCCAATCCTTCTTGGAATCCTCCCAATCCTTCTTGGTAAAAGAAAGGATGTAGCACTAGTTCTCAAACTATACATAGAGGTCTTCTCCTTCATTCAGAGAGCTAAACACTATTGTCTTTTTCACAACATTCTCTGCATTTGCCACAACTTTAGTCAAATATGTAAGCCTTACACTTATAATATCTTGGAGTTGACTATATTGCATTATGATCTTCTCTTTTTGTTCTTGCAGTAAGAAGAATTGATCGTGTTGATTTTTAATAATCACTCTGCTTGCTCCATATCCATCATTCACTAGATCATATACACTCAAGGCCCAATAAATTTGGGACTCAATTGAGTCCATCTGATCTTTTATGCTCCTTGTAGGTCGAAATGACCACTTTAAATAGAATTGGAACAATTTTTTGGCTTCCTCTAAACACTTTTGAATTTCCTTCAAGTTGTCTTGCAACTTGGAATGTGTAGTAGCACATTTATCTAAGGCATCAACTATCCTCTTATCATTCAACTTCCTTGCTACTTCATTCTCAATCCTCTCTTCTGAACTAGTAGAGTACTCCTTAAATTAATCTAACAATAACTTCAACTATTGTATACCTGACAAAGAAGTATCAATAGATACTCCGAGAAGGACTTCTTGTAAAACCTTAACAACTTCATCCACCAACTCTATGATTAAAAACAAATTAATTTTGAATATACAAGATATAATATAAACACTTTTTGAGTGACCTAAAGTATGCATTAATTGTAGTAGAAAGTTAGATCAAAAATTTGTCAAGCCCTCTCTATGTCATCACAAACACCTTTAAACATTATGTAAATATCTACAATAAGAGATTTCTCATCAAATATTTCACCAACAGATCAAGCATATCAATATACACATATGTTGAAGACATCGATATCTCATCTTTGGTGAGGGGCTTAGAGGATTTTCTATTAAAACTCTCCTTGATCCAATGCTCTCTATCTAGTTTCTAAAGGAAACTTCTACACTAGAATCTAGCACAAACTCATTCTTCACATAATTCTCTTCCTTTTTCTTCTAGATATTGTTCATCTCCTTATTTACCTCAACTAGATCAATCTTCTTATGTGGAATAGAGGGATTCACATTCTTTCCTCTACAAAACTTAGATATGTGTCTTGGTTTATTATATTTATAGCATGTGACACCTTGTTGCAGAGCAAACTTACTACTTGCCATTTTAGATTTCCATTCAGAATCCTTATGCCCAAAACCTTTGCATGTATAACAATAACCAAGGAATGATTGAGACATCATACCATTATTGCTACACCCTATCTATTATTACCTATTTACTATTACCTAGTTTGGTAAATTTCTATAATAAATGTGAATGTTTTTTATGAAATCTGATGGAAATATGATGAATAAATATTTGATTCAATTTAATGTTTTATGATGATTTTGTATATGAAATATATAAATGTATTGATTTAGCTAACTAGTGTTATGGAAAACTAATATGAATGCAGGAGTAGGTTCAAACCTTTGAAAGAGAGGAGAAGTATCACTCAGGAGAAGAACTTGGTCAATAACCTTTAATTCAGTCTTGTTGAGCATTCACACACTCATGCCCTAGTCGGTCTTAGTTAAGTCAAGTCAGTTCAGCTAATGGGTAAGTGATCTTTAGTTCTGATTGTGAATGTTTATATTGGTTTGCAATCTTATTTTATGAATGTTTGGAATAAGGAATGTGATGAGGTCTTGATGTTGAGTTGAAGTACTTCCTTGTGTGTTTATTGTTATATCGATGAGATATGCATAAAATGTATATATATATGTATATATGTACATGTCTATGGTAAACTCATACATGTGAGTGAATACGTACATGAGTATACGTAGGTAGACATACCTACGTATGCTCATGGATGGACTACCTATATGCATGGGAATACTGATTGGACTAAAATGATATATATATATACACTCTTTGTATATATGTCAATCAAAGGTTATGAGTATGAGTGCTTTATAAAGAAATTGAAGTAATATTATGTATCTGTACATATGTAGTATATTTATTAATATATGTAGAAATTAATATAGTTACATATATATTAATCTTTATATATTTATATATGTTTGATAGTCGATAATTAATGTATTTGTTAAACCTTGTGAAATAAGTATATATATTAATATATATCATGAAGGATATATATATAAATATATATACATATATATTATATATAATATATGATTGAAAGTTATTTTGAGATAATCTCAAAGTGCAATATATAGCATTGCTATTATTGCTAATAATAAAGAATCACTTAAGTGAATAAAGGTGTATATGATAATGTATGGGGCAACCTGCTGCATAATAAACCAACACATGAAGAAATGTTAGACCAAGTCAACTAAAGTTATAAGGCATGTATGGATTTGTAACTATTATGCACACATTTGCAAAGAGAATTTAATACAGTTTAAAGTAATGAGGAAATATTCTACCCGCACTGTAAACATGGGACGTCAAGTTATGAATGTGGCACCAATTTGTAAGTGTTTGAGATGAAAAAGAAGTCTACAAAATATGTACAAGTCTGATAATAGCCTTAAGACTCAATCATGAGTAAACTTGGTAGCATTAAGTGAAGGAATTCGATTTAGGAAACTTATTTTTGAGTTTCTTGTTCATTTGACTTAGTAAAAGAGTCTTGTTGTCCCTTGTAACCAATCAACTCAACCATTTAAATGGTGAGGACTATTATGTGTTGCAAACCTGTGAGTTAGCTTGGTGAGTCATTGCATCAGGATAGAAAGGTGGCAGAAATATTAACTTGTTTGTAGCCTTTGGTTTCTCACAATTTAGTATAAATAGAGGTGCTCATTCTACCAATTTTTATACTTATCATTCTGATTTCCTTGTGTTATTTTGCTACAATTTATGTGCAAAGTGAGTTGAGAGTTTGTAAGATAGAGAGTTGCTTTGTTGTATTACTTTGGTTTTATTGAGAGATTTGGTGAGAAGCTAGTAGAGGAATTTGGATTGTTCAAAGAGGAATTTGCAAGAAATCTTGAGCCATTAAGCTAAGAGGGGAGATTAATTGGTTAGATCTTTAAACATGTGTGTGATTTCTACTCCTTTATTATTATGTTGGAAAGATTATTTATTATGTTGCCATGTTAGAAATATTGTCTTTTATGCGTGTTATGATGTTTGCATGTATTTTAAATGTTCCTTGATTTTTTCTTGTATTAGGAAACCTTTCTTTTTGGTTTATGCGCATATATATATTTATGCTATCATGGGTTTTATGCAATTGTATACTACTTATACTATACGAAGAAATTCAATGCTATACGTAGTATGACAACACTCTATGTGTGTAGCATAAGATAGAGTTGTATTGTGATTCTTATAGAAATTCCATTTAGATATAAGATAATGGGAAGGTTATTCCTGCGGTAAGGATAATGCATGAGAAAGGGGATAACCTTAGAATAGAATACTAATGGTCAATACAAATCGAGAAATTAAATGTGGTGAATAGATGCCCTCACTTGAAGTTACAAGGTGATGAATCTTTGGGAAGAGTCATGTATGTAGCCACTTCCTACACTGTTAGTTCACTATGTGATCCAATTTACATTCTAGTTTGAGGTAATCATACATGAGGTAGTAGACATTGTGGTAGCTCTAGATATGTAGGACACATCACTATGCTCAAAAAAGGCTATTTGAAGAAATATTTCACCAAACCAAATTATTCGTTGAAGGGAGGGCCATCTTACCAAGTTTGGTAGATGTGTGAGGGATCCTAGTAAGCCCATGGTTAGTGAAAAAGCACTTGAGTGATGCTTCTCCTCATGCAGTTGGTGACCAAGATTTGGGAGAAGCACATTCTAGACCATTTGTATTTCTAGTTCATGTAAGCTTGTTGAAGCAATGTATGTAATCATGTTACCATCGATATGAAAATTATAAATGTGAAATTTTATCTTGAATATACTTTGTGGGTAAAACAATAAAATTACTAGGTATTAGAGCTACTAGGTTCAGTTCTACAACCTATGTGCTCGCTATGTTTCCAATCCAACATTATATGAGTCTAATGTTTGTAAATTCTTGTGACAGGATGGTGCATCTCAAGATGACTACAAGAAAGTCAGTAATTGTTTATGAGTGCTACCTAAGGTCCAAGAAGGAAAGAGAAGCCCTTGTTTGAAGCATTCAGGGAACCAATTATGATAACACCATTTGTATGAGCAATACCGAGTCATTCCCTTTCATGAATCAATAAAGAGAAGAGAAGGATGAAAGAGGCTATCAACTTCAACTTCTTACCTTTTGTCTCTCTGACCAAGTCAAACTCTTTGTTACTTTCTAGGGATATGCCCTTGAAATGTAGAGTTATTCCAATCATGATATTTAGGGATCCTCAAGTTCTTCTCTTAGCAAAATTTATTGTAATAGTCCCAAGTGGCAAATTAGAGGGTTATATGTACCTCGAAAATATGTGTCTAAGGATATATCAGAGGGTTATTATCCTTTTGATGATGTATATGAGAAAAAAATCTAAGGGTTATACCCCATGAAGTTATGTATTGAAAAGTGAATTCAATGGATATTCTCCCTTAGACTATCTAAATAGTCATT
This sequence comes from Sequoiadendron giganteum, assembly GCA_007115665.2. Classification (NCBI taxonomy): domain Eukaryota; kingdom Viridiplantae; phylum Streptophyta; class Pinopsida; order Cupressales; family Cupressaceae; genus Sequoiadendron; species Sequoiadendron giganteum. Next base: position 407,244,943 of record CM021107.1, read on the forward strand.
CTATGTAAACTCAAGGAAATTGAAAATATTTTTTGATTATAGTGAAAATTTTATTTTGAATGAGTTCTTTAAATAGAATTACTTATGTGAATGAAAGATATTTTGAAATATTGTTAGCATTGAGAAATCCTCCATAGATATAATTAAAATGAAACCTTTAGGTATAACTATTCTTGGAAAAATGGTTAGGATAAGAACTAACTTTGGGGAAATTCAAGAAGTAGGTCAAGGCACTGAGAATGTCGTAGCTAAGTTGGACCCCATTTTGGCTATCTGCATAGATGAAACTAGAACAAGAATAGGAAACCTCAAACAAGAAGTCCCAAATATTGAGGAAGAATTTCCCAACAATGAGGAAGAAGGGGAGAATTCTAACAATCACACTCAATCTAGTGATCAAGAGAGTGATAAGTCACAATCATATTCTAAGGGAATCAAAAGGAAGGGTTTGGCAAGTGAGTTATCATGTGACATGAGAAAGATCACACCACCAAAAGATCACTACTGGAGATGCAATGAAAGCATGGCTTATGGAGATGAATAAGTATTTCAAAATTAGAAATTACTTTGAGGTCACTAAAGTTGTATGGGGAGTATTTTAGTTGGTTGGTGAAGCATCCAACTGGTGGATGAGTAAAAAAATGGAGCTTGGGTTTAGTTACTTAAGTCTCTCATGGAGTGAGTTTGTGGAGATTTTTCAAAAGTGATGGTTGCCCCAACTCTTTTATGAAAAAAATCTCATTGACTTCCAAAACCTGAGGCAAGGTGACTCCTCAGTGAATTAGTATTGGGAGTTCACTTGACTCCTAAATTATGTCCCTATGTACCAGAAGGATGATAAATTTTGTATAAGGAAGTTTATCATGGGTATGTGCAAATAGTTGGTGAGGTAGATGTACACGGTCCACCTACCATGGATTTGGTGTAAAAGAAGGAAATTAAACAGGAACAACTTAGGCTTAAGTATATCTAATACTATCAAGAGAGAAAGAGAAAGAAGCTCATTTGGATGCAGACCAATCAAAATCCAAGGAAGCCTAGTGGAGGGAAAATTTTTCTAAAGCAAAGGGATAAGGTACCCCAAGATAATTGGAGCAAACCAAGGAGAGGTCGAAGAGGAAATAATAACAATTTCAACAACTTCAAAAGAATAGATGGTGGAAATGAAATTAATTCTTGAAGACTTGCAAAAAGGAGGGGACCAGTGAAGGGATGTTTTACATGTGGTGAGGATCACTATGTGATTAATTGTCCATGCAAACCATCTGGGACACAACCACATATTAACTCTCTTCCACCTCAAAGAGTTGTGTTACAACAAAGGAATCATGTTGCTATGGTTAATTGGAAAGCGGAGTACCAGATTACTCTAGTAGAAGTTTCAGGTACTTTGTCTAGAATTCCTATTTTAATTTTAATAGATACCGGTTCCACAAAAACATTCATTTCTCCTAGAGTAGCAATTCAAATGTTTAGAAAAGCTGGCTACATGGAAAATTCTTGGGTTGTAGAATATGAAAACTAGACAAGAGCTAAAGTAATTCAATGTCTTCAAAGCAAGGATTGAACTTCCAAGTTTCTCAACGAAAGTAAATCTATACATAGCTCCCTTAGGTTCTTATGATGTTATCTTAGGGTTGAATTGGTTATGGAAACATAGGGACAAGGTATATTTTCATGCTAAAAAAATTAAATGCTTAGACGATCTAGGTAACTAGGTGTCATTACAAGGAAGACCTAGAGAGGTTAAGTTACGACAGATTTTTGTTGTGCAAAAGCATAGGGAAAAGAAGAAAGGTTGTCAACTCTTTGTAGAAAAAATGGAGAAACTTTAGGAATGCAAGGAATTCATTTCTGAAGATGATATAGTATATTATGTACCTCAAGACTCCCAAGATGTTGAAGGGGGTGAATTGTTGAAATCTAGAAAAATAGATATGGAGAAATATCCTATTTTATGGAAGTTTGTGGATGTATTTCTAGAAGAATTACCTAGATTACCACCTAAGAGGATATTTGATTTATCCATCGGCATAGTACCAGGGTCAAAACCTATATCAAAATCATCTTATAGGATGCACACAAATGAATTAATGGAGTCAAAGGCACAACTAGAAGAGTTGTTGTCTAAAGGATTGATAAGACCCAGTATTTCACCCTAGGGAGTGCCAATGATCTTTGTAAAGAAGAAGGATTAAACTGTGCTTATGTATTGATTATTGATTTCTTAATAAAGCAATGATAAAGAACAAATATTCATTGCCACGTATCAATAATCTCTTGATCAAATGCAAGGAGCGACAACATTTTTGAAGATTGATCTACATTTTGGATATCACCAACTAAGAATCAAGGACAAAGTTTTGGATGGAGTATTGATGCAAGATGGGCAAGTCATAGCTTATGAGTCAAGGAATTTGAAGCCTTATGAACAAAATTATGCATGATTTATATTTAGCAACAATTGTCCATGCATTACAAATGTGGAGACATTATCTTTTGGGAAAACTATTTGAGCTAAATACTAATCATCATGGTCTAAAGCATTTATTTACCCAACCTAATCTGAATGCATAACAAAGGAGATGGTTGGAATTGATACCTAAGTATGATTTCAACATTAGTTATATCAAGGGAAAAGAGAATTAGGTTGTCGATGCCTTAAGTCATAAGAGGCATAACTCCTCTATGATATCAATACAAATTGAATTCAAAGATCAAGTGTTGCAAAAATCTAAAGGTGACGAGTTCTATGAGAAAGTTAGGCAAGCATGATCGAAGGTACGAGGGGTATCACTTTGAACCTAATGTTTTATCAATATTTAAGGGAAGGATTTATGTACCTAATATTGGGGAATTAAGGAGCATGGTATGGAAATAAGTTCACAATGCACCATATTCAAGACATCCTAGTGTAACTAAGATGTTAGCTGATGTAAAGCCATTATATTTTTGGAGGGTATGAAAGGGGATGCAACAAGATTTGTAGAAATTTTTTTAGAGTTCCAAAGAGTGAAGGAAAAACATCACCATCCTACAAGTCTTTTATATCCACATGAAGTTCCAAAAAGTAAGTGGTAAGTTATTAGCATGGATTTTGTGCAAGGTCTCCCTATATCAAGAAACAATCACAATGCCATTTTGGTAGTGGTTGAAAAGCTTACAAAGGTAGCTCACTTCATACTAGGGAGTCTAACTGATGGAGCTCCTATAATATAGCACAAAATTTTATTCAAGAGATATTTAGATTGCATGGGATTCATGAAAAGATCATTTTTGATAGGGATGTTAGAGTGAAGGATATATATATGTGATTTAAAGTTATTTGAGATCATCTCAAAGAACAATATATAGTGTTGTTATTATTGCTAATAATAAAGAAGCACTTAAATAAATAAAGGTGCATATGATAATGTATGGTGCAACCTATTGCATAATAAACCAACACATGAAGAAATGTTAGACCAAGTCAACCAAAGTTATAAGGCACATATAGATTTGTAACTGCTATGCATACGTTGCAAAGATAAGTTAATATAGTTTAAAGCAATGAGGAAATAGTCTACCCACACTATAAACATGGGACACCAACTTATGAATGTGGCACCAATCTGTATGTGTTTGGGAAGCAAAAGAATTATGAAAAATGTGCATAAGTCTAATAATAGCCTTGAGACTCAGTCAAGAGTAAACTTGGCAGTATTATGTGAAAGAATTCAATTTAGGAAACTTTTTTGTGAGATTTTTATTCATTTGACTCAGTAAAAGAGTCTTGTTGTCCCTTGTAACAAGTTGACTCAACCATTTAAATAGTGAGGACTTTTATGTGTTACAAACCTATGAGTTAGCTTGGTGAGTTGTTGCATGAGGTTAGAAAGGTGTTAGAAATATTAATTTGTTTGTAGCCTTTGGTTTCTCAAAATTTAGTATAAATAGAGGTGCTCATTCTACCAATTATCACACTTATAATTCTAATTTCCTTGTGTTATTCTATTCCAGTTTATGTGCAAAGTGAGTTGAGATTTTGTGAGTTAGAGAATTGTTTTTTTGTATTACTTTGGTTTTGTTGATAGATTTAGTCAAAATCTAGTAGAGGAATTTGGGTTGTTCTTAGAGGAAGTTGCAAGAAAGCTTGATCCATTAAGCTAGGAGGGAAGATTAATTGGTTGGAGCTCTAAATAGGCATGCTAATTTCTACTTCTTTGTTATTATGTTGGAAAGATTGTTTATTATGTTACCATGTTGTAAAGATTGTCTTTTATGTGTGTTATGATTCTTGCATGTCTTTTCAATTTTCCTTGATTATTTCTTGTATTGGGAAACCTTTCTTTTGGGTTTATACATATATAGATATTTATACTATAATGGGTTTTATACGATTGTATACTATTTATACTATATGTAGAAAGTCAGTACTATATGTAGTATGACAACACTCTAGTTGCATAACATAAGATAGAGTTGTATTGTGATTCTTATAGCAATGTCATTTAGATATAAGATAACGTTCCTAGGGTTGGGATAATCCATGAGAAAGGGGATAACCTTAGAATAGAATACTAATGGTCAATACAATTTTTCGCAATTAAATTTGGTGAATAGATTACCTCACTCAAATTTACCAGGTGATGAATATTTGGCCAAAGTAGTGTAGGTAGCCACTATCTACACTGTCAATTCACTGTGTGATCCAATTTACATTCTAGGTTGAGATAATCATACATGAGGCAATAGACATTATGGTAGCTCTAGATATGTAGGACACATCACTATGCTTAGAAAAGGATATTTGAAGGATGAGGTTACCAAACAAAACTCTTGAGTGATGCTTCTCCTCATGCAGTTGATGGCCAAGATTTGGGAGGACATTCTGGACAATTTGTATTTCTAGTTCATGTAAGCTTGTTGAAGAAATGTATGTAATCATGTTACCATCTGTGACCAATGACATAGTATAGCCTAACTACACTTGATCCATACGGATTCAAAGTGTACTTAAACCACTAAGCATCAATCCAATAAGATCATTCAATGTAAACTAAGCTAAGAAGCCATTAAAACTAACATATTAAAATATGAAAGCTTCAAAAACATCTATTCTAAGCCATTGAAACTTATCTTATTGAGGGAGTTGTGTTTAATTGATGTGGAATCGATACCCTTTCCCAATCCCTTGGATAACAAGCTTATTTCAATTGATTCTATTGAAGAGAATTGATGAAATCGATGAGAGATGCATGATAAAACATGATGAAAGATATTTTAACATGATGAATGCTAAGATGATTGATATGAGTATATGAAAATCTATTCTAAATGTATGTAAAATTTTAAATATTAAAATCCTAATTTCAAAATATGCTAAATGGATGCAACTAAGTTATCATGGAAGCCATTAATGGATTTTCTAAGCTAATATGCATGTAAAATGACCTACAATGCTTTTAAAACATAAAATGTGAGTGCAAGATGAGAGATATTTTAATAGAATAAGTTTACTATTAAAATATGGATCCGTTTGTCTCCAAATACTGACCTATTTATAGGAGGACAAATGAGAAATGAAGGGCTAAGATTGAAAAATTTAATCAACAATTAATATGGAAGGAAAATGGAGGCATGGATCATGGATTCCATCAAGGGTTGAGGATGCAAGATGATATTTAATCAAGGGCTTAAATTCATCCAAACAAACACACTTTAAAAACTTACACAAGAAGCTTTGTTGAAAGTTTGTTATAAAAAAAAATATTCCCTTTTTCAAATGAGTGAAGAAAGAAAATATTCTCATGGGTGAGGAAAATTAGATATTTAGTTAATTAAAACCAAATTTTAATGTCCAAAAGGGGCAGGAATATTCCATGAGAATATAACCTTTTGGAGGAATGTGCAAAGGAGAAATATTCCCTTGCAAGTGGGAGGATTATATTTAATTAGTAATTTGATAATTAAACAAAATTTCAATTATGTAAATTAGTGGAAAAATAGTATTCATTAAATAAATGATTTAATAAAAAAGGGGGATGTGATATGATATTTAATTAAATAGATTTAGGGTTATTTAATTAAATAAGAGGACTAAGGGATTAAATTAGATAATTTTATTTATCCAATTTAATAGGATGAAAGGTTAGTGTAAGAGTGGGTAAATTAACCTAATTAGGTCAATTAGATTAATAGATGAAGATGATGCAATTAATTAAATAGCTAGGCTAATTTAATCAATTAAGTGAAAAGAGGATGGGCCTTAAGATGAAATGGTGTCAGTATATCAGATTCGAGTACATGATATCATTCAGGACATTTTAAAGTGTACATTTTCCCCCTTTTTGAAGCAAGGTGCCTGCTACATTGATTCAAAGACTCACGCTTTTCAAATTAAAAATTGTTGCTTAGATCAAAAAATAAAAAAATTATAAATTTTCAATACCCCACTATTTCCCCAACGGAAGGAATTAAGTTGGTTCTCCACCCCCTTGAGAAATCAAGTAGAAATTTTGAATTTTGGGTTGATTTCTTGACAAAGGTTAAATATAGGTTCAGGTGCTAAAACGGGCCCTGGGGTGCCAAAAATAGCCTCAAAAACATTAATAAAAGGCACAAAATAGGTAAAATAGGTCAAAACCCTAGCGTTTGGCTCAAATTAGGGAAAAAAGCCCTAATTTTTAGGCTTAAATAGGTAAGGAAGGGTCACTTTCAAGTCATTTGTGCATTCACCTTTGAGAGATTAGTTGCACTTTGAACTCTGACCTCCTAACGAAATGGTGCAACAAGTTCTCCCATGACACATTTTAGATTGGGTTCAAGAGTACCATAGGCCTCCAAGCATAGGACCAGTGGTATGCGATTCAAAACTTTCCTTGCATTTTGACTTTTTGATGCATTTATTAGGTTTTGAAATTTGGTCTAGGTCAACATCACTGTATTGTGACGCTATTTAGAGTTTGAGAGATACTTTTTTCCATTTTAGCAACATCATTGTGAATGGTGATACACATTATGATTTAAAATTAGGTTTTCCATTTTTCAAATTGCTATACGAGTGTAATGAGCGACACACATCATTGATTTATAATTTAGAATTAGGGTTTCCATTTTTCAAAATGCAACACCCGTGTAAATAGCGGCGCTAGTCACGATTTCGAATTTTAATGGACTAGGCGTCACTATTTGGAATTTGAATTATAGTGATGCCTTCGTAGATGGCGACACCTTTGTCATTTTAGGGATAAAAAACTCCAAACATAGCCAAATTAGCAAATTTTGACATCGTGCACTTTGTGGGTGCAGAAGGTTATCCAACCTTTGATGTCCCACAAGCATCAACCCACTATACTTTCCTTACTGGATGATTTATCTAAGCTTCGAAAAGAGCACCTTAGAGAGATTGGATTATGGTATGTCGCATATATTCCCATTGTGAGGACCCATCTAGAAATGATGATAGCGTTATGTGAGCAATGGCATAGCGAGTCCTCGTTGTTTCACTTACCCAACGGTGAGGTGATAGTCACATTAGAGGATGTATGGTAGATATTGTGATTGTTGATAGATGGTGACCGTGTGATCTATGATAGTGATGTAGGATATGGTTCTTTCCATGAGGACACCGTTGTCTTGACCAACTCATAGATCAACCTCGAGATGTATAGAGGGCACTCATCGAATTATAGATTAATTGTTGGTGCAGTGATTTCAGGGTTGGTTTCCCTAGATCGACAAAGCAGAGGGTTTAGTCTGGATGGGGATGACTTGGCATTGAATGATTTTCAGGCAGACTCAGTATGCATGGGGTCCAATGATGTTGGCCTCTCTTTATCATGATATGCATCGAATTATGTACTATGATGGGAGAGCCATTGGTGTAGGAGTTACACTCTTGCATATATGGGCATAGGAGCACATTGTCGTGCTTTGATTCATTGTACACATGGTTGATGTGGACCCAAATTATCCAATCATTTGCAAATACAAAGGGGCTATCACTCTATAGAATACAAGGAAACTTGGTATCCCCTAGTGAAGGAGAGTGATTGATGATATGACAGTGTTTTCATAGTGGTCATGGCTACAAATTCCACCTTGGTATGACAATGTGCAACATCTCTTATTTTCTCTCCAAAATCATTACATGCAAGGTTGTGAGCATACCATGATTGAGAAAAACCTACCAAATAGGGTAGCTAGATAGTTTGGTGAGAGGTAGGATAGGCCCGACGATCAGTACAAAACCATTTTTACAAGATCATCTCGAGAGGCAACTTGGGAGCGCACGATATCGCCACATGAGGTCATCGAGGGTTTTAGATAGCTAGTTGCTAGGCCATGGGCCTATGATCAAGGGCAAGTTGATGCTCATATGATGCCAGCATATGATGCTTGGTTTGTACCCCCTCTCTGACTTATAGATCTAGCGGGCATACCTCCATGAGGGAGGTCGAGAGGGAGGCGAGTAGGTAGAGGATGAGGCCAGTAGCAAGATGGGCAGGGAAAAGGGTAGGGTGGAGGACCGGGTGGGCAAGGCAGAGGGTAGGGAAGAGGACAAGATGACTAGGATGGCCAACAATATGATGGAAAAGTCCCTGGCACACCTCCACTACACTAGAAGCCACCAATTTAGCAACCACCTTTAGGGCCAGATCCCCGATATGTACAATCAGCAATTACAAGTCATGATAGTTGAGCAAGATCAGGCTCAGTAGTAAGTTATAGCACTTACAACTGAGAGGGATCATGAGCACCAACTCAAATAGACCTCAAATTTTTAGTTGGAATAAGAGGTCGAGTGGCGATAGTAGTTAGAGGCTCTCCCAGTAGCAGTCACAGTAGGCATAGGGGCTAGTTGGACAGACAATGTCAGGACCATTATATGGGATGGCGAGGGAGGAGGTGGCATACTGGAAAACCTTGTATTATAGAGACATCCCTCCATGCCGCAGGTATCCCTATTTTGAGCACTAGAGTTAGGTTCATCTGAGTGCCTCTACCTTCGTTAGGCACCTAGAATAGCTAGGAGATGGGGACAGAGATAGCCAAGGATATAGCTCCTTTGATTTTATAGACACCTTTTTGTATAGCCTAGTTATTTATACAAACATACATTCATAGGCTCATTTTTATATGCTTGTGTACATTGTACATTTTGATGATATTCATACACATCGATTCAGATATTGTACCATGATTATTCAGATCCATGATGTGATGTTATTTTATTTCATGCTTTATGGATGTATGGATGCAAATGATATGATGCAATGTTATGCTTATGCATTATGATTATGTATGGATGCAATGTAATGGATGCACTTCTTTTATTTATGTTGATGTGATATGTGATGATACTCTATGATGTAATGTGTATGACATGCAATGTTTATGAGATGGATGCAATGCAATACAATGGATGTGTAACCTTCTTTTTCAGTATCTTTTTATGATATGCTATGACATGATACACTTATGCAAGATGTATATATGGATGCATTTCTTTTTATATATTTTTCTATGAGATTATGATGTCATGATGATGCATGTATGTAGATATATGTGGATGATGCTTATGGTATGGATATTATGCAATGATACGTTTATGCTTATGATGTGGATGTGATGAATGAGATGTATGCCCGTTGATGATTTTTTGGATGTAGGATGGATGCATGATGATGTTTTTGTTGACTGTCATGATACCAGGTTAGCGTGGAAAGAAGATAGAAGAATGAAATGAATGATTCAACCATCAATTTTAAGATTAATTCAAAATTATAAGTCCATGATCCACCAATACTTTATTAGATATGGTGATGAGAGTGATGATTTTCTCATATCTTGGGACTGGGCTTTTTCGTCATTCCTTATGTTTGATATGACACATAGACATGATGCATTAAGGTATTGATAACTAGGATGGTGTTGCATCTAGTGTAATGAACTTTGACTCTACAAATAGATAGGATAGTTCTTGTTCACATCTTGACATATGAAAACCTCATTGGAATGTAATTTAGAAGTTTAAAATATATCAAACCAAAGCATATGTAGTAGTCAACAATCTACTCTGAATGATCTCCCTACACACAACTAAGCAAGTATGTGCCAAGATTATTTTACAAGAATACCCACAAGCACAACAAACAAAAGATAATGATCGATGCCCCATTCATTTCTCTCTAAATCATTTAGACATCATCGAGAGGTCTTTGGAATGAATCATTAAGATTAATAATAAGAAACAATCAAAGACAAACAATCAATGCTATCTATATCTCCTGCAAATTTAACATAGCTAAGGTGATTTTTGATGTTGATGTCCATTGCAAGAAGGATACATCCTAGGACATGTTGATTAGGTGGTTTGATAAGTCGTTGATACGCACTCCACTAACTCATTTACCTATGATCTAGACTTTATATTTTGACACTTAGGTTCTCACTTTACAACTTGTGATACTTGTTTTCTATTTGTTTTGTCAAAGGTTGAAGATGATGATTGATTTATTATGGATGAATTTTTATGGTGGGTGAAAGCGAAATGGGATGGATGGTTATGGATTTTCTAGGAATATTTCAATGTTTTTGGTATTAAGAAAATGTTTTAAGGCTGCTTTTGGTTTTTTTTTGAAAGTTTATGTTAATGTTTATGTTTTTTGGATTATTTGAGGTCGTTTTAGTGTTTTTTCCAATGTTTTTGTGTATTTTGAGTTTTCAAATGTTTTTGTGTTTTTCTAATTTTTTGAATGTTTTTGTGTTTTCTGAGTTTTCGAATGTTTAGGGGTTTTCCAAGATTTTACGAATGTTTAGGGGTTTTTTGAGATTTTGTGAATGTTTAGGGTTTTTCCAATATTTTGCGAACGCTTAGGGGTTTTTTGAGATTTTGTGAATGCTTAGGGGTTTTTAGGGGTTTTTTGAGATTTTGCGAATGTTTAGGGTTTTGAGATTTTGACCAAGAACCTAATCTAAAAGACTATCCTAGGGGCCTCATAGGCTTATCAAAGATGAGCCTCACCTATGTTATACATGCAAATAATACGTAGTTTGACTGACTCAACTTATTATTGATGAGAGATGAACACTTGATGGATTTCTATTTTATTATGATAGACTCCTAAAGACTGACCTAGGGAGTCTTAGGGGCACATCAATGATGGTATTGCCTATGTTCAATCTCAGAGACTCATAGTTCGACATGATACCATTTTTGGATTTTTGATGTTCGAGCCTTTTAGGGATATTGATGTGTTTTGGATGTTTTTGGATTTTAGCTTCACAACTTTTTGAATGTCTTTGGATTTTAGCTATACAATATTTTGAATATTTTTGGATTTTTTGAGTTTGTAAGTGTTTTTAGATTTTGATGAAATTTTACGAATGATTTTGAGATTTTTGATGAGATTTCCAATAACCTTAATATACACAAGAACCTGATCTAGTCCATAACGAATTTCCCCCAGTGTGATGCAATGGACTACCTCGATATAGGCAGGACAAGATGACCTTAGGAATATGCCAAGTAGTACCAAAGGGGATGCAATACTTCACAATATCAAGCTATGACTCAGACATGGATGGGTGATTGAATAAATCAGATGAAGGATGTGATAGATGGATGTGATGGAAAGAATGATAGGATAAAGAGCCAAAGATAGATGAGGGTTCTTATTTACATGAGGTTCTTGTTTGCTAATTTTTCACCAAGGTACTTACCCAAAGCACCATCGAAGTGGTTTTCACTAGAGTATGAGTCTTTTCTTTAATGTCTTCAATCCTTTTTCTTATTTTTTTGGATTTTTGATCCTTTTTTAATTTTTTTGTATTTTCAGATTTATACCCTTCAAGCCTAGGCATAAAATATTTTAAGATGCATATTTTTGGTTGGTTCCTGCAAGGGTTCATTATCGAGCATCGATAATTGGTATGCTCTTGATCCATTGCTTGTTGTAACAAAAAATGGACCTAACTTTGTTGCCCTAATCTGGAAAAAAAATTGATTCAGCTTTAGAACAAGATCCCCTACTTGGAAAGACCGAATCTTGATCTTCTTGTTATAGCTTTGTTTTAGTCATTTTTAATAGACTTTCAAGTGATTAAGGGTGTCAAGGTGATGCTATCTAAGAATTATAGCTCATTTAGCTGAGATACTTTGTATTCTTCATTAGTGATTAGGTTTTCTAGTGACACTCACAATGAAGGAAGCTCGACCTCGATAGGCAGGATGGCTTCTGATTTGTAGATCAAGGAGAAAGGGGTTGTACCTATAGGTGTGTAGATACTGGTTTGATAGGTCCAGAGGGTAGGATTTAACTGTAGATGTTAGTCACGATGAGCTTCATTAACCGTTTTCTTTAGGATTTTCAGAGTGGTCTTATTTGTAGCCTCAACTTGATCGTTTTCTTGTGGGTAATAAGGGGTAGATAATTGATGTTGGTTGTTGAATCTTTGACATAGCTCTTTCACATCCTGATTCTTGAAAGGTGTTTTGTTATCGTAGATAAGGGATTTTGGAATACCATAATGAAAGATAAGGTAATTTAGGATAAATTTTGCAATTTTCTTCCCTGTTATGTAGGTCACAGGGATGGCTTCTACCCACTTAGTAAAGTACTCAGTGGATTTTATAATGAACTTTCGGCCATTAGATGAGGTGGGAGTATTTTTTCCTATGAGGTCAAGCCCACCACTACGAGAAAGGCCAAGGTGTGACCATTGGTTGTAACTCCAGAGTTGGAGCATGAATAAGATATATGTGTTGTTGACACTAGATACACTTCTGCATGTATTGATAGGCTTCTCTTTCCATGGTTGCCTAGTAGAACCCCGTCCTCAACAATTTATTAGCTAAAATCATACCACTAGAATGGGAACCACATATGCCATCATGTACTTCTATTAAGGCAGCCAAGGCTTCCTCTTGGTTGAGACATCATAGTATTGTCCCCTCAATGCTTCTTTGGTATAAGGTATCACTTAGGATAACAAATCAGGATTCCTTTTTAACAAAGGTCTTCTTAATGTTAGAGGTGATATCAGATGGAAGGGTTCCTCTGTTAAGGTAACTGAGTATATCATGATACCATGGGGAACTAGGACCAACGATTACACACACAAATTTAGATTTTGGGATTTCAAAAGCTGGCACAAGAATTTGTTCTACCAAGAATTCACATTGAAGGAAATTGTGTGGCATATATAACAATGATCTGATTGTTGCCATAATGTTTTCTACTTGGTTGTTCATGTGAGGAATCTGCTCAAAATTTATGTCTATGAAAAAATTCTTGAGACTTTCTACCATATTCTTGTAAGGAGTAAGCTTATCATCCTTAGTTTGGTAGTCATCATTGACTTGGTTGATAACTAGTTGTGAGTCTCCATAGACTCTCATCTTGTGTATTTTTCATTTAACTAATATCCTTAGACTGGTTATCAGGGCTTCATACTCATCTATATTATTAGTACATAGAAATGATAGCCTACATGACTTTGGGATCCAATTTCCTTGAGGGGTGATAAAAAGAATACTTTCCTCTAATCCATGTTGGGTGAACGACCCATCAAAGTATATTTTCTATTGATTGGTTATATTGATTAGGAACACTGATTCATCAGGAAATTCAAATATCAAAGGATTCTTTGCATAGATAGCTGCTTTTGGTAGTTGGTCTGCAGTCACTTGTCCTTTGTTTTCTTTTGTTCCATGTACTCTATGTCAAATTCAGTCAATATCTTACCCATTTGGCCATTCGCCTAGTGAGATTTGCTTTGGATAACAAGTATTTCAATGGGTCGATCTTTAAAACAAGCTTGATTTGATGTGACAGCATGTAGTGTCTAAAATTTTGTGAAGAAAAAACCACCACTAAGAATGCTTTCTCAATGGATGAGTAATTTATTTCATAGCCTACCAAGGTCCTTTTGATGTAATAAATAGCTCTTTCCTTTCCATTTTCATCATGTTGTGTTAAAATAGCACCTAATTTTGTCGATGTTGTTGAGATATACAGGATCAAATGTTTTTTTGGTATCAATGACATGAGCACTAGAGGTGTCAATAGGTAGTCCTTGATTTTTTGGAAAGATTTATCACACTTCTTATCCCACTTGTAAGTTATTCCTTTATGGAGAAGATGCAAGAAAGGTTGGATTTTATCTGGTAATTGTGCTATGAACCTTCTGATGGACTACAATCTTCCTTGTAACCCTCTTATCTACTTTAATGTTTGTGGTGGTTCCATATCTAGGATGGCTTTGAATTTTTTTGGATCAATCTCTATCCCTCTTTGTGATACGATGTATCCAAGAAGCTTCCTTGATGTAACCCCAAAGACACTTTTTTGAGTTTAGTCGTACCCTATACTCTTCGAGTTTGTCAAAGATGGGTCCTAATACCTCTATGTCCTCACTCCTTTTCTTTGACTTGGCCAAAATATTATCCACATAGTCTTCAACTATTTTGTGGATTATATCATGAAAGGTGAGGGTCATTGCTCTTTGATAGGTTTCTCATGCATTCTTTAGCCCAAATGGCATCATATTCCAGTAATATGTTCCATGTGGACAAGTGAAGGTAGTTTTGTGTTGGTCCTCCTTGGTGATTTGATTTGATTGTATCCTGAAAATCCATCCATGAGTGATAGCATTTCATGTCTAGTTGTTAAATCCATGATGATGTCAATGTTAGGAAGAGGGAAATCATCCTTCGGGCATGTCTTGTTCAAGTCTCTGAAATTCATGCATATTTTGATGCCCCTAGTGGGTTTGGAGACTTGTACCAGGTTGTAAACCCACTAAGGGTAATCTATTGGTTTGATGAATCCAATGTCAAGAAGATTTTGTAACTCGAGTTTTACCAAGAGTGTTATTTGAGGGTGCATCTTTCTCAATTTTTTCTTCACTAGTTTGGCTTCAAGATAGACTGCTAAATGATGCACAACCACTTCTAGATCAAGGCCTAGTATATCTATGTATGACCATGCAAAGTTGGATCTTTCCTCTTTTAGGAATGATGCTAGGTTTTTTTTTCTTCATCCAATAAGGATTTGACATAGAGAGTGATCTTGGGTGCTTCTTTTGTTCCCACATTGATTGGAGTATCCTTTTCTGCTAGCACAATTGACTTCTCTGGATGCATTGCACTAAGAGGGAGATTGAATACCTCATCCTTGGGCACTTTAGAGAGGTTTTCACCCTCGGATGCATCCTTTCTTTTTACTATTTTAGGATAAAAAGGTTCCACAATGTGGTTTTCACTCAAATATCTGCATGTTATTTTCATGTCATCTATTTTGCAACTAAAGGATTCAATCGTCTCCCCATAGTATGCCCCTATGTCTAGATCTTTATCAAAACCAACTTTGTGATCTGCCCATGGCAAGTTATCATGGAGTCCCATGAATTCTGAGATTGCTTCATTGTTTTTGAATAAATCTAGAATTGGTGGTCCTCGCTGATCTCAGTCAATGAGTTGGGGATATACTAGGCTTATTTTTGTGGTTTGGTTGTTTGGGGTGAAAGATGTTGCGGATATCATGAATAGAGAGTTATTCTCAAATAGGTCAGCAACATCAAGGGGGAAGTCATCTAGGGTAGTATCATGTGATATCAGTAACCAAGAGGAATCCCCATCCCTTTTAGCGGAAGTAACTTTGCCAAGAAGGGTAACCTAAGTAGTAGTACATCCTAAGTCAAGATTCTTTGGATGTTTCTTAGGAATGATGGGTTCTATTAAACCGTTTCCATTATTTCCTAGTTTATCATTCTTGTTATAGTCCCATCCCCATTAGCTACAAGCCTTTATTGTCATCTTCCATGCGAAGAATGGGGATGGGTCGATCATCCTAATAGAGTAGTTTAGAGACATCCTCCTTATTGAAATATTCTTTGTTCAAATCATCCCACTTGGTGAAGTTAGTAGTTTCCATATTTATTATTCTGGAAACTTTTTTGATAGGCATGGGTTTCCCATTAGATTTGGGAGAAACAATTAGCTCCCCCAACACAAAAGTATCCTTCGCTAGTTTATAGTTTCCACAACCATCATCTTGGATCACTACTTTGATGTCAGGAATGTTCTACACAATGGGTGTTTTCATTTTTGAGGTAGATGCACGGGATGATGGGTCAAAAAATAAGGAGGATGGTGTAGGCTCTTCATCATTTTTAGGGATTTAGGGTATTTTTTAAAACTTGGCCTCAAGATTCTTGTAGTAGTAAAAAGGATCAAGATCTCCATGGATGGTAACTTCTCTATCCTCAAAAGGAAACTTTACATATTCATGATAGGTTGTAGCTATAGCTTTTAGGGAATGGATCCATGGTTGACCAAGCAAGATGTTGTAGTCAAGATCAAGATCTAACACTTGGCATGTAGTTTCTATAATAACGGGTAGTACTTGAATGGGTAGTGTGATGATGCCTTGCTATACTTGCTCTTGGTCGTCATATTCTCTGATATTTGTACTCTTTTCTTTCTCAATAGTATCTTTTGAATACCCTAAGTTCTTGATCAAATCAAGGGTTCAAACGTTTAGACCAACACCTCCATCTACTAAAACTATTTTAACCTTGTTCTTATGAACAATGAACTCAAGGTGTAAAGCATGGTTATGAGATGGTTGGGATGGTAGGTCTTGTTATGAGAAGGTGAGAAGATGATTAGTGATATGACCTACCATAGCTTGAAAATACTTTGTATCAATATCCTCGAGGATGGATGATGTCGATAAAGACTTCTCTAATATTTCACTATATGGGGGGATATCCTTAATAGTTCCAAGATAAAAATCTACACAAGGATCTTCTTAAGCTGATCTAGGAGACTGCATTTGCTAGGGCTTGATGTGGGTAAAGTAGGTTGTGCCCTAGAATGAGATGGGACTCCTTGGATGGTGACTTTTCCACGTTGTGTGTGTTGTATATTTCTGATATGTGGTTTTCATTCATGTCAACACTATTGGCACTAATGTCTTTAAAGCTGTATATGTCGAGGATATTAAGAAAATTGTAATAAGATAAGTTGCAGGTTGTCGGTGAAGCAGTTTAGTTTAGTATGGTGGCTAGTTCAGTATGTTTATGGTGAGAAGTTTCGGATTAAAGGGTTTTTTTTATAGCATATCGAGTTTATCCACCGAAATTTTCAGAGGTTCACATGAAGATTTAATCAAGTTATGAGTATCTGTGTTTTGATAGTTGTTATGTTGCTTTAGCTGGTATTCCTGAAAGAAGATAATGTGATTCTAGTAATCTAAGTTGATACGAATGCTTTTGTGGTGATTAATGATTCTTTTGGATGTTTCTAGATCATTCTCTATATATGTTGTTGGTTCGCATTGATTTTTGTGCTCGTGATTGGTGATTTTCTTTTGGAAGTTCATGTTTTTCATGTTCATGGCTGATAGGGTGATTGTAGCTTGTTGTGAATCTTCGAGGAAATTTTTTTGTGTTTTATGTTTGAGACATGTTGTTTTGGTTCCTTTCTATGTTTTGGCCAAAATTGGTTGATTCACATTAATAATTGCTTATTGATTTGGCCCAACAGTTTGTACACATTTTATATTTTTTTGGGCCGACATGTAGATGATGTTATCCTTAGATGTGGATATATATGTTCGATTGTTTATATCATTTGAGATATGTAAGGTGTGAAAAGTGCGAGTGTTGTGTGTGAATAAAGTTCAAATCTTTCGAAGGCAGAAGTAAATTGTGAAGAAGAGTGAGCAGAAGAAAGTGTTCATGTGCTTAACTATAACTATAATCAAGCATTAGCAAATGCTATTTTCTCAGTTCAAAATCTCTTGGATGGATGTAATCTGTAAGTGACTATAATACAGTGAATCTTCCATTGGGCAGTAAGCCTTTTTGTATTTGAGTAGTAAGCTCTAGGCAGCATGCCTGAATGCAAGTGTATTCCCCATTTACTATAATTTTAACAAAGTATAAACTTATGGATTAACCTCCACTATGGTTTTTCCCCTAACCACGTAAAAACTCTTGGTGTTATGTTTGTTTATGATGTGTTGATGGTTTATGCTTTCATGTTTATTTATCAGATCTAAGAAAAAGTTTAATAAATATAATTTATGTGACAACTGATTCACCCCCCCTCTCAAGTGCCTACCCTTGTGTTGCTAATGGTGTGGTGACTCCACATTTCGCACTAGGTCCTTTGATGGTTACAATGGTGATGATGCTATCGTAGGAAGCAACTACATTGGAATAGACATGTACATTTGTGTAATTATTGTTGTTTTCTTTGTTATGATTTGACATGGGATTCTTGTATATCTTAATATCCTAGTTTCCAGTTGGTACCTTAATAGATATGTCTCCATTCTCAATAAGATATTGGTTAAAATTTTTGAGCTTCATACAGTTTGATGTTTTGTATCCCTTGATTTTGTGAAAGTCACAAAGGCCCTTTTCATTGTACTAGGGTGGTTTATCCTATGGTTCTTGGTAGTTTTCAAAATTGGGAAGCATTATCAAGTTTGACTCTACCATTTTCTTCATGATAGTTTTGATAGGTTCTAATAATTGTGTGTATTTTCATTTAGGATAGTTGTTCCTGTTGGGAGTTCGTCATTGTTGCATTTTGGTGTTATTGACCTAAGTGTTTTGAGGTGATGTTGTTTTTTGTATGGTTGGTTGAGAAATATATATTTGATTTGTGTTCAAACTAGGAGCACTTAGGACCACCTTAACATTTACCATTCTATCATTTGTCATGTTCTTGTTCTTAGCCCAAACTCAAGGCTTGTCGCTTGAACTGGTTGATGGGCAATTGTCTTTGTAGGCTCTAGTATTTCCCTATGAGATTGGAGCTTTCTCGATGTTAAGGGATCTAGGGAAAATCTCATCATAAGAGGTAATGCACTACATATTTAAGTGGAAGGATAGATCTGGATCTACATTTTCTATGATGATCCTCACTTGTTGTTCATCAAGAATGGGCCACTTGCTCTTGCTAGCTCTTTGTCTCCATCATTGTAAGAAATTGGAAAAAGATTCTCCTTTGTTTTATTTGAGGGTGTACAACTCTTCTAGGCTTATTTCTATTTCAAGATTAAAAGGAGAATTTATCTATGAATCTATCAATGATTTCTTGGAAGGTTTTGATACTTGGAGGTAACTGATAAAACCAGTTGACGGCTGAGCCCATCAAGCTTCGTGGAAAGAGGAACATCAAATAGGACTCATTGTAGGTGACCTCCATACACTTGATGTTAAACTCTTTGACATGGTCCATAGGACTTCCTCTCCCTTTGTATTTATCAAATTTAGGGACCTCAAAACCGGGAGGGAAAGGTATTGTTGTGATGTTTCGATCAAAGAGATATGGACATAGGTTTTTTTTTTTGTATGAGGCTTCTTTATTTTTCCCATTTGGATATCTTGCATTTATTGTGTTAAGCCTTCAAGTTGTGAGGCTACATCGTCTTGTGGGTTTGGTGGAGGAACATATTGTGGAAAGGTGGATGAATTATACATGGGATTCTGATATGATGAGGTATTGTATGGTGTGTATGGTGGTGTAGGATATTGTGAAGGTGATTTTTGTGGAGGCCTATATGTTCCTAACATGTTCGGGTCGAAGATGTTCTATTGAGGGTTGTAGTAGAAACCTTGTTGTTATTCTTTTGGGCATACTGCTAAGCTAGTAACGCTTGTTGTTGTTGTTGAGCCATGAGGGTTGCTTGTTGATCTTCTTGTTGTTGTTGAGCGACTAGGGCTTGTTCTTGGTCTTGCTATTGTTGTTGTGTTGCTAAAGCTGCTTTTTGAGATTGTTATTGTTGTTGTGCTGCTATGGATTATTGTTGGGCTTCTTGTTGTTGTTGCACTGCTAGGAATTGTTGTTGGGCTTGTTGTTGTTGTGCTTCTAAGGTTTCTTGTTGTTTTTGTTGTGTTGCTAGGGATTCTTCTTGTTGTTGTGCTGCTACTAGGGTTGCTTGTGTTTGGGATGTGGCCAAGGTATTACCTTGGTTGATGGGGCTAGTGACCAAGGGGTTGTTTTGATTTAGGTTGGTGATGGATGGGGTGGATGTGTTTTGGGAAACCAATGGGATGGATGAACTCATTGGGGGATTTGATAAAGATGTCCCTTGTTGTCTTAAGGGCTGATTTTGTGTAAGGTTATTAATTTCCCCTTTTGGGTCTATCTATGGCACTTGGTCCACACTTCCTTGGGTGATGTTGGGAATACTTGCAGTACTCATGGGGATGGATGAAGATGAGTACCCTTGATATGTTGAGGTTGTCATGGATTCGTGAAGTGTAAGTGGTTTATGTTGATGTAGGGGGTGTTCAGGAATGGGAGGGGCACCAAATGTTGGTGTCCAAGTGATGCTTTGATAAGGATTGGTGTTTAGGGTACCCACAAGTGTGTTGCTTTCCAATGGAAGAGTGTGGAAAAAGACCTTAGCAAGACTAGGAATGGGTGTTTAATTTAGCCCTAGTGATGGATTCATTTGAATGGTGGATGAATTCAAGCCTTTCATCAAGGGTTGCGCAACAAAATATGGGGAAATTGGAGCCACATTTTCTAAGTCTTGATGTTCTTGTTTTTATTCCATGATTTCTTCCTTAGTAAGACCAAATGGGTTATTTGTGACATCTTCTATCTCATATGGCCCTGATGGAGATGAGGGTTGTTGAGATGGGGTAACATTAATTCTTGGATCAAATTCTCGAGGATTGGTATCACTTAAGGTAAATGTGACTGGTTTTTTCCATGATTCTTTTGTGTTGTGAACTTGTCTTTACCATAAATTTTGGGTCACCTATGGAAGAGTTGTGTTGATATTTGTGATGTTTAAACTCTCTAGTTGACTCAAATATTGGTAAAAGGGATGCTCTAAGTATTTTTAGATAAATGGTGATAATGGGAGATAAAAAAGGTGAATGATGTGGGAAGTGATCTTTGCAAATATTTTGGGAAAACACTTTTGACTATAGGTTTGATTGTTTGATGTTTGGATAAAGGATGTTAATGAATTCATAAATCTTTGAGGTAGACTTGTGACCTTCAAGATAAACTAGTCCAAAAGTGATAACTAACTTAAATAAATGAATGGAAAAGGATTCATTTCTCATACAAAGTAGCTAAGTTAAGGTTTGGGTTGATCGATGCCTAAGTTCAAAGTGTTGGTGTTTTCAAAAGTTTGAAAATTTTGGTGAAGTGATGGATGAAATTTGATAAGGGGTGGATGAAATTTTTGATCTAATGTTTACCTAGAGTGAAGCTTTATTTTCCAAGACCAAGGTAGTGAGAAACATGATATACCTCTAAAGTGATCAAACCCTAAGGACTCAATGATTAAGGATAAGTTCTTGTGAAATATGTAGATCTGATTCATCAATGAAATAGAATAGAAAAAATCTCCTTACTGATCTATCTCAGTTGTAGTGATTCCTTAAGATATGTCTCCAAATATACTTTGCACTATGATGTCTAAGTTTGAAATAGCAACATGTAGACCTTCTCTTCAGGATTTTAATTTTTTTGATCGATCATTTAGAGAAGCACAAGATTTTGAAAAAGAGGATATTTATTGTCACATAGGAGGTCGTAATATGGGCCTTCTAGCCACAATATCATATTGTTCCTCTTGTTCATCTAAGATGTATGTTGTGTTTCTCCACTGGATTGGTGTTTCCTTTGTTTCAAAAGTGAATCTCCTCAAACTACTAATTATATTTATTTTTTCTCCTTCAATTAGTTCAAAGTTTGGTTGAGTAATAGCAGGCATAAGGTTTGGTTGTTCAATCAGAGTGATTAGATGCCAAATGGTCATGTGGGGTTCAATTTGTCAATTTATCTTACTTAAATGAGTTTATTTTTACCACAAACACTTTCCTTTCTTAAGTTTCAAACTAAATGTCTATGTCAAAAAAATCATTCATCTCACAAAGCCCATTTTGTGAAAAGGATGAAGTTAGGGGCATAGTTACCTATGTTGACTTTGGGAAGTATGGATTGAGATATAAACCAAAATATTTATAAGTCTCTAAGGATAGAAATCCTTAGGACAAGCATCTATGTCAAGGTTTTTTCAAAGGGTATCCATAATTAGACCAAAGGGTTTTAAATTTTGAAAAGACTTGTTGATGTTTGTTTGCAATCGTTTTGGAACCAAGCAAGTGTTTAACTGACTCATGAGAATTTACAATCTTAGGTAGAGCGGGTACGTATTTCTTAGTAGTCTTATCATCATCCACTAAGAGATGATTAATCTGTGAAGATGGAATGGAAAAAGAGGCTATGTCAAGGAAATGTACCATCTTGGCATGCCAAGCAAAGGAGTCCCTTCCCCATTTTCTTTATTTCCTCAATAAAAAATTGAACATGGTAAGTAACTTCTAGGAGTGGTGCTCCTCCCATGCACTACCTCAAAATGTGTTTCAAAATTGGACTTGGTTAGCCACTACAAACAAGGATTTTAATGACCATATTCAAGAGAAACTGGTGCTATACACACGACGATTCACTCAATTAAGAGGCCTCCTAACCCTTAGAGATATATAAGGTTTTTAATTCATCACAAGGATACTAAGGGATACATTTTTCAGTATAGGAAAGCAACACTAGCTGGTTAATGACTTTCATCACAACCAAGTATTATATAGTGGACCGAAATGAAAGCACCGCTTTGATCATTCCCTCTCACAAGTTGGGAGGTAGGCCCTCTAAAGGTAACACATGTTTGAAGCATAAAATTCTTTTCATCACCAAAGATTGCCAAAAGGAGTAAGGAGAGAGGATAAGCCCTTCCAAGAAGAAAAGGTATACTTGTGTTTCTCTTCACCCAAGATCGCATGAAGTGCAAGGGGAGAGAATGCACACAAAAATCATACACAAGAAAATCAAACATATGTTCATTTTAACCTTGAGAAGCATAATGAATTCGTTTTAAGCATCAAACAAAGTGTGGAGATTTTTTTGTTCAATTTTAAACCAACAAGCATAACGATGTGAAGAGTTCAGTTTTAACCAATTTGTTGGAAATATAAAGTTTTGATAAACTCATTGACCCTTCATGCTTATTAGTTTCAGAAATAGTCCATATTATGAGCATAAATTTTTCCTCACGCAACATACTCACCAAGGTCCAGGTCAAATTTTGTATTATAGCCCAATAAAATTCATTTAACCATGAAAATTTAACATATGAAATATATCAGCATAAGATGGTGCAGGTCTCACCGATACTAATCTCTTTCAGTACATCAACAAGACATCAGCATTTCCATACTGATGAGGATATATGTCAAGAGAACTTGGGTTCACATTTTCTATCGGCAAGACAAGATGTATTGACATGACGGTGTGAGGTCATATCGAGCTAATTTTCTTTTTACCGCTTGGAGTACAATAAAATGTATCGGCTAGACTAGGATCATTAGGGTGAGATTTCAAAAGACTATCCGAAGCATTCAATGGTCTCACCGATAAAGCAAAGGAAAATTCGGTCGATGAGACAATGATTGCAAGAAGAGCTCCGGGAGTCTTACTGACCTCCCGTGTTATATCAAATGGATTAACATGATAACATAAATGGAGATAAAATGGTCAGAGGGACAATATGCATGGTCTTGCTAAAGAAAAGATGTATCGGTAAGATAAACCTCAGCGGGGAGATCTATGAAGGTCATAGCGAATACTATTCCATCGGCAGGACAATTATTTTTTCTTAGCGAATTGATTTAACAAAAAGAATATCTCGGTGAGACACATACCTTCAGGATAATACAGAAGATTGTCTGCATGATCCCTTAACTCATGGCGATAGGCTTGATCGGTAAGAGTTGTGGTGACATAAAGAATAACTATCGGGGAGACTTGAGGTATTGCTGGAACTACAAGATGTCTCGGCAGGTATGTGAACATAGGTGAAAGTCCGAATAGAAGGATCGGCCAGAGCTTTAAAATGTCTTGTCGATATGCTACATGATGTGACAACGAGAATTTCGAAGAGCCTACTTCATGCGTGTCATAGCCAAGACATTAATGGCGCCATGAGAACATAAAAGATTTTGCGAATCCAGGTGAATTCAATTAACAGTATTTTGCTCACGGAATTGACAGCAGGGAAGAGGAGGAGAACGAGCGAAGGATTGGGGCATTTGTTCAAATTGGAATTTTAGGTGAAATACAATTAGTCTTTCATCCCTTGAATATTGTGATTTTCACTGAATGGAAAGCACTGGTCCAGAGAAATCAAAAGGTAGAAAACATGGGGAGAGTAGTCAATCAAAAGGAAAAAGCAGAAAAAAAAAGTCAGTTGGAGGGCACTGAGCAAAAATTGAACAAGGATCTCATAGACCAGCTACCCGGTTTTGGACCTAAAGCCAGACGCTCTGCACAACTTAGGGCTGAAGTGGATAAATTAGATGATAAATGTAAGTTCATTGGAGATATTTGCACCCCAATCAGAGGCTATGAATTGTTTAGTTTCCATTACTACTGAAGGAATCGTTTTGAGCTAGTATGTAACCCTTGGAGGCTCAATTTAGGTAAACTGGTTTGCCCTATTGTATTTGTTAATATCAAATTGGTGAAGATGTTGGCTAGTCATTATAATCCAAAATGTAGGGCCATATGTGATCTATCTAGGAATCCGTTAATACATGTGTCTGAGAATGCAATAAGCGAGGTCTTCAAATTAGAAGGGATGTGCAATGAGAAAATTGTAAGTGAAGAGCTCAAGAGTGAATTCAGAAGAATGGACGTGATTTATAAGGGTTGGAGATTACCCCTACACAGAATTAGGCATGGTGGCAAACCGATTCCAATGGAGGAAAATGAGGGACCACCTTTTCATGTGGATCTTTTCGAACCTTATGTAAAGTACACCTATTTTTCAGTGGGAAAAGTATTGGGAATGGAGGTTCCAGAGTATATGGCAATTGTGCCCATGGTGATTGCAGCAGATATTCAATATCATAACTCTAGTCCTTGGGATTATGCTTCATATGTGTTTAAAGAGCTTGATATAGGGTTGATGGTAATAAAAAATGGATCCTCTGTCCTGCACCTCAGGAATTATTCATTGTTGATGCACTTGGTGCTATACTTTAGACAGGAATTAGGATTGTAACCCCAGGAGCTGAGAATTTCATAATTTGATAAAGAAGGTAGGCCAATGCCTATTTAGTCATGGATTGTTGTTTGGGACAGCAGGTTTGCTAATTCTAGTTTTGTGCATTTTGAAGAATACTTTGTAAAGCCATTGTACAAGTTTTATAATCATCCTTGTGACTATTCTTTGTCTGATGAAATAAAGAGGTTTCTCAGACCTAAGGATTTTAATGGACCAATCGGCCACAATTGGGGGGATTGGTATTGTTTAGAAAATGCCACAATGATTAGGGTGTATGGATTTGAAGATACCCCATTTATTTTTCCTAAAACAGTTCCAGATACGATTGGATATTTAGAGATTGTTAGGCAAGTGGATTTCTCTAGTCTCATGAACTTAAGCTCTTTTGGAAAGCAAGCTTTTATGCCTAGTACACTATATTTTGGTGATTTTACTGTGTTGTTAAAAGAGGGATACAATCTGATTCTTGACAGATTACTACAGTATAACATGAGAAGAGGACCATTAAGGAAGAATTTTGATCCAGAAGGATATATTCATTCTTCCAAACAGAGGATAAACTTTGGAGGGTATCACCATGTGCCCTTCCGGTTTGATGATATGATAAAAAATTTGGAAGCAGAGGAGGCAAAAATGATAATTGAGAAACATAATCAAGAATTGTTGGATGCAAAGATGTTTTCCTCCAGTGAAGAGGCATAAGAAGCTACTAGGTCACAAAATCCTCTTGGTAAGGTATCAAAGACAAGAACTCAGGAATACACCTATCCTGCTAGAGAATTAAGTGTCGAGGAAAGTACAAATGCTGATATGAGACATGAGGAATACAAATCTTTTGTAGAAGATGACGAGTCCATAAATTCATGAGAATTTAAATCATTTTTATATTAAAAAAAGGGAAAAGAAAGAAGAGAATTGGTTGACAATGTCACACCAGGAAGTGAAGAGCAGTTGTTAAAAGATTTGAAAGATGATGTTGAGAAAGAAATGGCAAATATGACCTCAGAGAAGGGGAGAGAAATGTTGGAAAAGGCTGGTGTCATGATTTCCCTAGGATTAGACCTCAATTCTGCATTAGTTTTTGATAGTTTCTTAAAGGACAACAATAATACACATAAGCTTAGCATAGAAAAGGTAACAAAAGTATATAGGATCAAGATATAATCCTGATGAAGAAACATTGATGATTTGGGCTTTATAACCACCCCATAAAAGGTCAGTTGTTATTGAAATTTAGAAAACATTTGGACATGTCATGACCTTGAAAGATGGGGAAGCTGATCCAGTAGCAACTATAGAAATAGGGATCAATGTGGAAAAATTGAATAAAGCCCAAATACAGGCATTGATCAGGGAAAAGGAAATGTACAAAACAAATAATGAGAGAATGCTGAGAGAAAATGAGTGTCTAAAAGACTTAGTAGGTGTCACAGCATAGCCAACTAAATTGCTCACTTAGGGTGAAATTTCGCAGGTTCAGGACCATTGGGAAGGATCAAGTGCATATGCTCAAGGGAAAATGGACACACTTACAACAGTAATCAAAAAGAGGTAGGCCATTTTAACCACTTGGTTAAATAAACTTTGGGGAAAGAACTCGCAGTAATTTGATGCAATAAAAGAACATAAAAGATTCGATGGTAGAATCCAAGAGAAACTTAAGGAGATAAAACAATGGGATGCTCCTGACAATGCAGCAATTGAGGATGCTAATCGCGTTATGGACAAGCATAGAGGTTTCTTTGAGGAGTTACAAGAGGATGCACAAGAATTGATGGAGGCCATTGAGAATGGATTTACTACATTCTTTGATGATGGAGGTAAGTTGAAATAAATGGCCACATGGAAGAGCGAGAGTGAATTAATACTCCAAGAGATTTTAAAGACAACCATCGCGAAAGATACAGCATTGGATGAAGCGTGTGAGAAAAATGAACGGATGGTGGTGAGGGAGATTGTGATCCGCAATGCACTAGGATATGTAGATACACACAAGCGCCGAGACTACATGGATCATATGTCAAGGGTCCATTTATGGCTTAACAGAGCTTAGTCTATATTAGTTTTGTTAGTATTTCATTTTAAGACATTTCTGAAGGGACACATCTTTTCAAGCGGTTGATGTATATACATATCCATTTTTGTAACCAAAAAGAATTAGCAGGAGGATAGATAGAAGATAGTTAGTAGGAGATACAATATTTTTAGAATGTTTGAAGGAACCATGTTGCATGTATAAGATTTGAAGAAGATAATGAAAGACTTATGATTTGGTAGCTCTATTCTGGTATCAGTTGTTTGTTAAATTTTTTGCAGTTATTTGATTATCTCCAATTCAATGTTAATTGGTTATTTAAGTTGAAATATCAAGAATATATTCAATTTATCAGTGCACATTTGTTGTATCTATGTGATTTAATTAATCGGGTTCTTTAAAGAAGAATTAAATTCCTTTCAATCAATTACATTAATCTAGGAATGTTATTTGGATCAGTAAGAAGAATCAGATAATTAGGATTAATATTCTGCCTCAAGTAGGGTTTATTAATCACATTCTTGCATGTTTATACCAGTTATAAACTCATATATGCCAAACAATTAGAGATTTTTCTTGATAAAAGCCACTCATCAGAGACTTTCATTTGACTCCGTTTACCCAACAAGGCACTAGTCTCGCTTCCTCTCATCACTTAGTTTTATTATTTTAATTGACATCTGTTAACTGAACATACCAAATTTAGATCCTATTAGATATTGCATATACAATTTATACCAAATTTAGACCATATCTCTCCACCATCAAATTGCCATTGTGGATAGTTTAGTCAAGTAGGAAGCACATTTCAAGATTTGCGTCATTCATATAGGTGCACCTGCCTAGGTTTAGCAGAGCCTTAAGAGTAGAAGGTTCAACTATATTGGTTGGCCTTGTTAGTTGGCCAATAAAATTGTGGGAGCTTGGCAACCTCTCGTGGTTCATTCGAACCAGTGTTTTTGAGACCTAACACAATTTAAATGTTCATTTTAAAACCAAAAGAAATCTAGTTTGGTCCTAAAATGTGAAAAAAAAGCATCATAAATGGGTTATAATTTCCCCATAAGTGTCGAGACAGTTATTATAATTATATTCAAATGATGGTACACTTCTTCACTCCAAGATTTATTTCCCAAACCTAGAAAACCGATTAGCCTTAAAAACAAAAATGAGAAGTTAGTGACATGTTAAAGAGTAGATAAAATCAAAAATTTAAAGCACATACTAAAATTGAGTCACTATTTTTGCTTACCAGTAAAAAGTGTCACTGTTCACGAAGGCGTTGCCATAATTAAAAAAATTGTCGCTCTGTAGTAAAATAGAGATGACAATGGCATCAGTATTTTGGGTGGCATCGCTATTTGCAAATCTTTGATACCTACAAAAGTATTATTGTGACAATTTTTAATATGCGTTGATGATTTAATTAAGCATCACTATACCTACAAAAAAAGGCGTTGCTATATGGCGACACCTGACAAAGGCATCGTTGTATCTGCAAAACCAAAAAAATAGAATTCAATAGAAAAAATCATTAAATTGATCGGTACAACCCTCCTAGCGCCAAAATGTGACTGATAATTTAGTATAGGCTAACTACACTTGATCCATATCAATTCAAAGCGCACTTAAACCACTAAGCATCAATCCAATAAGATCATTAAATGTAAACTAAGCTAAGAAGTCATTAAAACTAACATATTAAAATATGAAAGCTTCACAAAACATCTATTCTAAGCCTTTGAAACTTATCCTATTGGGGGAGTGGTGTCGCATTGATGTGGAATGGTGACCCCTTTCCCAATCCATTGGATAATGAGCTTGTTTCAATTGATTCTATTGAAGAGAATCGACGAAACCGATGAGAGATGTATGATAAAACGTGATGAAAGCTATTTTAACATGATGAATGCTAAGATGATTGATATGAGTGTATGAAAAGCTATTCTAAATTTATGCTAGATTCGAAAGATTAAAACCCTAATTTCAAAACATGCTAAATGGATGCAACTAAGTTACCATGGAAGCCATTAATGAATTTTCTAAGCTAATATGCATGTAAAATGACCTAAAATGCTTTTAAAACATAAAATGTGAGTGCAAGATGGGAGTGATTTTAATAACATAAGTTTACTATTAAAATATGGATCCATTTGTCTCCAAATAGTTACCTATTTATAAGAGCAAATGAGAAATGAAGGGCTAAGATTGAAAAATTTAATCAATGGTCAATATGGAAGGAAAATAGAGGCATGGATCATGGATTTCCATCAAGGGTTGAGGATGCAAGATGATATTTAATCAAGGGCTTACATTCATCCAAACAAACACACTTTCAAAACTTGCACAAGAAGCTTTGTTGAAAGTTTGTTATAAAAAGGAATATTCCCTTTTTCAAATGAGTGAAGAAAGAGAATATTTTTATGGGTGAGGAAAATTAGATATTTAGTTAATTAAAATAAAATCTTAATATGCAAAAGGGAAAGGAGTATTACATGAGAATATTCCCTTTTGGAGGAATGTGCCAAGGAGGAATATTCCCTTGCAAGTGGGAGGATTATATTTAATTAGTAATTTGATAATTAAACAAAGTTTCAATTATGAAAATTAGGGGAATTAAATGATACTCATTAAATAAATGATTTAATGAAAAAGGGGGATGTGATATGATATTTAATTAAATAGCTTTAGGGTTATTTAATTAAATAAGAGGACTAAGGGATTAAATTAGATAATTTGATTTATCCAATTTAACAAGATGAAAGGTTAGTGTAAGAGGGGGTAATTTAACCTAATTAGGTCAATTAGATTAATAGATGAAGATGATGCAATTAATTAAATAGCTAGGCTAATTTAATCAATTAAGCAAAAAGAGGATGGGCCTTAGGATGAAATGGTGTTAGTATATCATATTCGAGTTCATGATATCATTCAGGACATTTTTAAGTGTCTACACCATCTATATGGAAATTATAAATGTGAAATGTTATCTTGAATATATTTATGTAAATTTAAATCATACTTATATTATTGGAATGATTATTTGATTATGCAATGGAAAAGTTTGGATAAATTTATTTTTTAAATGATGCATTTATTATTTAATAGAAAATAAATTTTGTATTGCTCATTACATTAGTTGCATAGATAATTTACATGCATAGGTAAAACTTAGTAAAATTACTAGGTAGAACAATGGGCATGTTACAATTATTGTAACCATTCATCATTTGTCTTTTGCATTCACTAGCCTTATGACCAAATCTATTGCATGCATAGCATTGGCCGAAAAATGATTGATAATTTTGATTCATCCTACTTTTACATTTTATAGCTCTATTTCTAAATATATTACAAGAATAATAATAACCATTAAAATATGGATACATTTGTATAGCTATTTGTCTAATAGGATATCTCTTGAAATATTTCTTCTGGTTCTAGACATGTTTGAAATTTCTCTTTTTATCTCTAGTATTCCATTGTTCAATATTCTTCTTTTCAGCATTATTTGGAGTCTGATTTTCCTTTGAGTTTTCTCATTTTTCAAATCCTAATCCTTCTTTGTCCTTTGAATCTTTTTGACTAGCAATCATATCATCAAGCAAGGTAGAGCTCTTCTTGAATCTTTTTTTCCTCTAGATCTTTCCTCGGAGACACAACTTCTTCAAGATTTTAGCATTTTGTAGACTTGTCTTTCAACTTGGTATTCAAGAAATCTTCAATTGATTTTCCTTCTTCAACCTTCACCTTCAAATTAGTGATTATCTCATTTGATTGCTTAAGCTACTCATTTGTTTCCTTGAGTTGTTCTTTAACTTTCTTAAATTGACTTTACACACTTTATCCTTCACCACTATCACCTTTCACGATTATCACAACTTCATATAATCACACATACATTACCACAACATTGAATTGACCTTATGTATATATGCATATATTTGAAAAACACTCATACCATCAATTAGTT
Source organism: Sequoiadendron giganteum (assembly GCA_007115665.2). Taxonomy (NCBI): domain Eukaryota; kingdom Viridiplantae; phylum Streptophyta; class Pinopsida; order Cupressales; family Cupressaceae; genus Sequoiadendron; species Sequoiadendron giganteum. The sequence continues at coordinate 407,276,045 of CM021107.1, forward strand.
CGACATAATAAGATGAACCATGTAACACAATAACTCGTCGGCTCAAAACTCCATCAAAGATACCTTGTGGAAGAAACCAAAATGTGTTCTTCAAAATAGGTTAGTGTGACCTATAACCACTCCTATGAATCCACTCTTTACAAAATTCAATTTCGCACAACCACAAAACCCTTAGGTCAGTACCACACAACAAAATTAGTGAAGCGGCAATTGAATGAACCAACTGTTCATCCACAACTCAACATGCAAACACCCAAATCACTTGACACTTGGTGTGCACACGCATTTGAAATCTTCAAACACTTCCTCAAAACTGCACAACACAATAATCATATGTGGTGGAATGTGGAGCATTCCATTTTGCACTCTACACATATAACTCTTCCTCTACTAAGCCTAATACTCTATCATCAATATCATCAGTTGCGAAAGACTTAGAACTTTGAAACTTTGGATATACACACTTTAAATACATACCATTATCAACTCAAAATTGCATGACTAGATGATGCAAAGTGGATCAAAAAATTATTCCTCTGTAACACTAAAAATGCATACTGGGACTTAGCCAATTTCCACACTTGGTTTGCTCGAAACTATATTCATACTGATAAACCATCACTTCTACAATGGGTTGCTATCAATGACAAAACCATACATCATCGTGCTCATGTTTCCAACACTCATTAGTAACCACCAACTAATATGAGGTCAACACTACACCCAAGGTCACCCTCACATCTATTATCCCTTCATCTTGCTCCAATCATAAGCCAAGATCTATAACCTCTCCCTCAACATGGTTAAAGGAGATGGTTTTAAAGAAAAGGAAATATACCTAGGTAATTGATCTTAGATTTGATGTAGTAGTAAAAATACTATAAATGTCTCAACTAAATAAGGCTCATAATACTTCAAGAGTGATGGTTGATCCTTCCTCTATAGAATAGTTTATAGAATCATAGAGCCCGTTAAAGATAAAAATTAAGAAAATATGATAGAGGTAGATTATAATGGACCTCTCAAGTTGATCTTGATTGAACCACACACAAAAGTGACATCCATAACATCTAGGTGTCAACTATTGAAATAGTAGAGACAACTAAAAAAGAAAATTAAACTAGGGAGTAGCTAGAAGAACAAGTGTTTGTTTTGGTCTCATATGTCAAATTTATGGTTGATACATCAACACAACCTCTAAATATATTTCCATCAAGTTATTCCATCTTACCATTAGGAGAAGTAAAGAAACTATGGTAAAAATCAACAAACATTAGGCTTATGGTAGAACAACTAAGTCTTTGCTAGAATAGATCACCCTTGATGGCTTTATTTTCATTGAAGAGGCTATAAAACTATATGAGAAAATTGAAATAAATAAAAAGGAAACAAATTCAAAAAAATAGCTTGTGAGATAGAAGGAAAATTTTTGGCAGGTATTGAATAGAGACCTTCAAGAGATGGTAAAGGAAGATGTAAATAGACTTGGTCTCTAAAATATATTTTAATAAAGTAAAAGAAAATGAATCTATTTCATTGTTCAAAGGCATGGAATAGAAATTATTAATTTTAAAGAAATCAATAATTGAATTCAAAAGGCTTGTAAAATATTGTGATCACGTAAAGTATAATATTAAGGCTAACTACTTATCCTTTGATTTTGATATCCTCAAAGAAGACAAAATTGATCTGGCTAATGTTCTTTTTGTTAAAAAGAGCTTTAAAGGAATGATTATAAAGGATCTTTTCAAGGAGATTTTGGATGAAAATACAATGAGGAAGCTCAACAACATATCATCTTCATTTATAGGTTGTCATAAAGACATTTTAGTCACTCTCAAGATGATAAATGAAAAATTGGTAACTTAGAGAATATGCCTCATCAATACTAGTATACTAGGAACCAAGTTGATAACATCAATGGCTAAGCTATTCAAGAGCTTCAAATCCAAATTTCTTCATAGAAACCATAGTCTCCACAACTTGAAGCTACAAAAGAGAATAGTTATATAAGGATCAAGTCATCTCCCTAGCAAAGTTGAAGATTCATCTTTGTTTTCTTCTATTACTTTATCAATTTTGTAACATAAGTCATTTATTATGGCTTAATAAAGTGAAATTTATTTTATAACTCAAAAGGAAAAGTAAAGTTTCCTTTATTTTATTATTATAATGTAATCTTAAAAACTTGGTTACAAGTTGGTTATAAAAAGAAAAACAGTTATATATGCACAAGGCTTATTTAATGGGGATCTTGAAGAGGGGATTAAGAAAAATTGTAGAGGCAAGAGAGATTTTGTGCTCATTTTTGAAATGCAATAAAAAGGAACATTTAAGCTTTGAGTCATTGTGTTTTCCTTTATGTTATTATTTTTTCTTGCATTAAATTTACAATTATTTTCAAAATATTCTTTGGTGAAAGAAATCAATTTTAATTTTTCTTTTAGAAATTAATATTAGGAAATTTGTTGTAGTTCTAATATTTATATTTCAAAAATATATATTCATTTAGAAGGGTGTGGGTCTTTGTGTTTACGCCATTAAAACTACCTATTGATCCTCTTGAGAAAATCCGTTTCCAAAACTATGTAAGGTTTTCTCATCTTCTTGTTTTAATTTTAGTTTTCCTTAACGTTCTTGCTTTGTGGTTAAAAGAACATCTCAAAACAAAAATCCTTATCTTATGAGGGATCTTCCCCTCGAAATGTTTAGGAAAACTTAATAAAGTTTCTCCAATTGTTGTGAGTTTTGTTGTTTTCTTTAATAAAGTCAAATAAAATATTTAACCCACCAATTCCTGTTGTCTAAAAACTAAAAAACTAAAAAATATATATATTTAAGAATATCAATAAATTCATTCACTAACACATCTATAGATCAAAAGCATATCATATTGATCGTAATGCAATTTTTGTCAAGGTTGAAATTGTTAATCAAAATAAATAGGTCATAGATGTTTTTAAACAAAACTAGGCAATACTTTTAAAATTTGTAATTATTTTAAAGGTATTTCACATACAAATAAAAAGTAGTATTATTCAATATCAAAAAGCAAATAAAAAAATTCACTTTATCATGTTTTTTTAAATTTTGGATGATAATTTCTCATGCAATTTATCATGAACTACTACACTTATACTTCTTTTATTTCCATAATATTTCTCATTCATTTCATAATAAGTTCTCAAATTTTTATACTAAAATGACTAACCTTACATTGTACGTTTTAACATTTACACTTTTCTTGCAAAAAAAGAAAAAGAAAAATAGTAGAAGATGAGAACAAGACAAACAAATCATACAACAAAAAGCATCTAAAAGGTAATCATGAATATTAATTTAAATATGTACTATCCAAACTCATTTCTTCATCATCTAACTCATATTATTACTCGTATTATTATTCTCCTTGCAACCCAAGACTCAATATCAATTAACATCCCAATGCCAACAAAGTTGGAAATGTATTCAAAGGTGATGTTATTATTGTCTACAAAATAATTTTTCATCAAAACCACAATACATGAGAAGTCCTTCATGCTAACTTGATAAATGACAAAGGTGAGATGACTATCACCCTCAATTTGACTAGTATCTTCATCCATGTGTATGATGAAGAAATAGCTCTGGGATTAGCTATTCATATTTTAGGCTTCTAAATTGCTCTTAGAATTGAATACAATCATGTAGATTGTGATTGTATACTTGTCTTGAAACAAATCAAATACTACCAAAACCACATCACAAATGTACCAAGAGTACAATTTCATATTGAGTTTAACCATAAAACAACAACTCGTGAGCATAGATGGCACTACAATTTTATATATATATAATTTTGGTTGGCACTAAAAGAGTGGTTTTTTAGTATCTTGTTGATGATTCGACCAAAGAAAAAGCAATAATGTATTTTCACCTCCATACTTCATTATGGTTTACAATATCTTATTCGTTAAATATTTGCTCAATAAAAAAATGTCCTTACTTTTTTCTAACATCGAACAACTACATGTGCATCCAAAATTTACACAACATTTCTATACATTTCAAGAATATGTTATGTAGAATGAATTCCCAATAATGTTAATAAGAAACATTATAAAATGCATTGATGCAAATAAAAATGATGTTGTGCACATGTCAATCAACGTATTTTGGAAAAGTAAAAAGTAAAAGAATCTTGGATCATTTATACAAATTACTAAACTCAACATTTAAGACAACTAAATTTGCATTCTTGAATCCTTACAATCACCACAAAAAAATAGTTTTATCAAACTAAGTTTCTAATAATAATCAAATAAACCACCAAATGTATGGATGAAGTAAAAATTAATAGGCTTCTTAGACACATGGCTCAAGGAGACAACATGTCACATCATGAATTTAATCTCAATCACGTCCAATTAGGAGGCGAGTTAACGCAATCTAATTAAGCAAAATGTGGCCTTAACTAGACAAATGTGGCACCCAACTTCCATCAATCAATGATTGATAAAGCAATAATGGCTCTTATGTAACTCATGAATGTAGTGCCCCTCCATTCTCACTTTGGATGTGCAAGTAGTCTGGCCAAGGAACATGAAGATGAAGGATGCAAGCTATGGGTGTATTTGTGCTATGGAAGTGCTTTGGTTATCTTTAGGATTTTCACATGATTCTGACATATTGTTATCATGATGGATATGATATTATGATTTTGATTATGATTATATTTATTATCATGAAGAGGTATTGACTTGTGTTCAAGTGTTGTGGTTGCAGATGAAACATGAGCTTTTGTTAGTACTTTTGTGATTATGATGCACATTTTTACGTTATTATTATTATGCAGATATTTATTTGGACAGTTAGGTTATGTAGTAGTATGTTGTTAGGATAGGTGGAAAGGGTGACATCGTACCATTGGACATATGGGGGACATATGGGAATGAGTGACGATTGCTAGAGTTCCTTTTCTAGTGCTTTGGTCGTTATGAATATGTGCTCTAGCTTGTATGCTTGAGTGAACAGGTACGAGGCTACGTCTCCACCTGAATTGGTAGGTCGGAGAGTGCCTCAAAACCCAATGGATCAGTTGATTAGAGATAGCACTTGGTCCCCTACCCTAGCCATCATTCTCAAAGAGGATGAGTATCTAGTTGATACCTTGTCAGTATTGTTAGTGGTCAGTTAGTGTTGCTTGAAGTTTTGCTTTTGACCTTGGATAGTGGTCAAGTAATTGTTTTGGCATTTGCTTTAATTTGTTGATAATATGCCTTTAGTTATTAAAATAATTTGGGGTACCTTTGATAAATAAATATACATAAATACAAATAAATATATAACTATAATTAATAATGAAATAAATTTATAATGTAATATTATAATTAATAAATAAATAATAAAATGGTAAATAAATAGAATATTATATATTCTGATTATTTAATTAATTGTAAGATGTGTAAGTAATGACGGTAAATGAATTTACTATTTGTGTGAAATTGGGTATCAAATATATTTACCCAAATTAAGATTTTAAATGAAATAATTTAAATTGCCTATTAATTTAATACATTAAAAGTTAACTATTTTATGTCGGGAGTTGGTTGGGATTTCCTGTATAATGGACATCCTTCCTTTTTTCTGAATTTGTTTTTGGGGGAAGAAGGGATCTCCTCTGGCGATGCCATGTCTATGGCTCACAGTCACCCTGCTAAGTGTGGTCTAATTTAGTAGAGTCGAAAGATTCAGAATTAAAGAAAGAAGGAGATTGTAATCGAGCGTGAAGAGGAGAACGGGCGCCTTGGAGGATAGCAAGGAAAGGTTTAGAAAGGAGATCAACTTCAGGGATCTTGCATCTACAACAAGATTTCTAGGTATGCATACACCTTCTCTATGATTCTAAAGTAATGTCTCAAATTTGAATCCTTTATTCTATGGTAGCGAATGTAATCTATGCGCTGAGTCAATGAGGTCATGAACATTCATTGATACTATCTCTCACTTTTGATGCTTATCTTTGATTATCATATTTTGTTTTATGTCTCAAACCACCTATTTCATGTTTTCTTTTCCAATCCATGGCTAATCGACTTCATCTATCTCTGGCAACCCTTTTACATCAAAAAAAGAAAGTAAGTAAGTCATAGTTTCCTTGTGATAGATCTTTTGCTCCATGGTTGGGCGTATCAAGAGGTTGGGAGATATGAATCTTGGGTCTCCTTGGTGCACAATTTCTTTCAATCGTTCAATCAGATTTGATGTTGGTTAGTTCATTTCTTGGCGGGGGCGTTACATCTGGTATCAGAATCACTGTTGCAATGCTGGGATCTCTGCTTAATGTTGTCACCCATGTCTAGTTATAGTAACTTTCCTTATGCATGTAATTTTTTATTCTCCTTGTGTGGCCTTGATTCATTTCCATGACTTCCATTTCCTTAAAAGTACAAATTTAATCTTGGAATGCATGTGTGGGTTCAGATTAATTGCTGACAAGATTGCATGTGTATTTCTTTTATTGACTAAATTTGCATTAGGATAAGATGTTAGTGCATACAACTAGGTTTCTATTTTAAGAAATAATGAAGGCTATATTGGTATTTGAACATTTTGTTTGCTATGTGTAGTTGAAACCTATGATGTAATGTCTTTCTCTTTTCTTATTATTATATAAATAGAAAGGATTTGTGCATTGGATGTCTTGCATGTTGAATTGTTATAAGGGGGTGTTATGTGAAGTAAGTAAGCTTAGGTATGGAATAGGGATGTTTGAGTAGATATAAACACTTTGTAAGGATTTAGTGTTACTTGTACTGGCCTGGGATAAAGTTTGAGAGAATATGGGATTTTTTGGGGGAACAAATATGGGAATGCTTTTGTTCTGTGAAAATTTGAATAACTTGATGAAGAGTTGTTTGTGTTTAGGAAATACCTGCATGAAGTAGTAAGAGTTAAGTAGAGGATCATTATTGTTCTTTTGTGAATATGAAACTTATGTATAATTTGTTGAACTCTAGATGCATAAATGTTGATGTGAAAGTATTAATGATTCTTGGATGCATTTAGGAATTCATGGTGCTTACGAAAAGTTCTTATTGTATGGAAGAAAAGTTAGTTTGCATATGCATATGTTATGAGGATGGAATATTATACCGAATGAATAAAATTGAATGTGAATTTGTTAAGTGATCACGATGATCATGACATTGGCATTTAGTATCATGTGATATATGGAAAGGATTAGAGCGAAAGAAAAATTGTTAAAGGGTTATGGATAATGTAATGATATGATTTTGGAAAGGGAATCACATTTGTTATGAAAATAATTGTAGTTATGGTATGTGATCCTTGAGTAGTAATGGAATTGAGTATGTAAATGTAACCCCCCCTGTAAATGTGAGAAACCAGTAACTATGCATTAGTTGAGTGTTGTGAATACCCTGTACTTGCTTTGTGTACCCATGGGATGGTGATATTGTGTACCCATCCATAAGGAATATGTTGTATTTTAGGTGTGGGATTAACCACACCATTATGTGTGCTTGGATGTTTGTTATCTGATTGAGGGCCAACCCATGTGTGGTTGAAATTTATATATATAAGAGTAGTCAAAAGTTAGTTTTGTAGATTCTCTTCTTTTGGTTGTAGTCCCTCAATCTGTGAAGGGGTAGTAGCAGCCACAAAGTTCCTTGGGTGACATGTGTAGCATACGCATATTGCAGCACAGAGTGGTCTCAGCTCAACCGATCCTGAGGAAAATTACTCACTACTTCCCCTTATGATGGATCAGGGTACTTGATCCATATGTGCTAGCCTAATCCCCACAATTCTTGAACATATTGATGGTATTTCTTGGATGATCATCTACCTTGTCTTCACGAAAGGTATGTTATTCCACATGAGTTGTCAGTTGGGGGTCAGGGTCTAGGGTGAGAGGGAGCTGCATGGATAACCCAACTCGAACTATGTGATGACATGTGTCACCACTTGGGGGTCAGGGTCTAGGGCGAGACGGATTGCCAGGATAACCCAAGTGGGACCATGTGCCCCATGTATATGTATATTTTGAGGTCCAACATGTGGAGGGAGGTTTGTTACCCATGCTGAGACGGATTTCATATCTGCACATGTTTCGACATGATGCAATAGGTACGATGCCATACCTCATTGATGTTTTTAAATAGTGCTGGAGATGATGCCATGTTGTTGATGGTAGCGAGTTGGGCTTGAGGACACGATTTCACATTCATAGACACGTGAAGGTGCACTTTGAGATTGTGTTACGATAGCCTACTTATGTGATGAGCATAATGGGGCCTTGTACACTTGTAGAGGGATAATCATGTTTTCTTTTGACAGTGTTTGGGTCAGTTAGCATATGGGTATATCCTAGCCATGTATACCTCTAGCTATGATGAGTACCTGCATATGCCTTCTCCATGAGGTATCGCTATGTGGGGTGTGTTTTGTGTGTGTCTACTTCTAGCCACAGACACACTGCCATACGACATACAACCAATATGTGTCTTCTCTGGCTAATGTATGACCATGCCGCGTGACAACGTGGTGTAGGGTGTAGCCGAGGAGTACACTCTGAGCCATGTGGATGGCATGCTCACTCCGCATCACATGAGGGATACTGTTATAGCCTAATGTTGTTCCCTCCTTCCTCGTTTGGTGGCTAGTATCTAGTCACACAGTGTTGTATAGTGCAATTTTGAAGATTGTGTATTTTCTTTATGGTATGATAATTTTCTATCGACTGTGAGGGCTGACATTTTATTTATGTTTGATTGTGATGGTTTAGCCATACCTTTTGATCTTATTTGCACGTAGCCCCAATGGTTACATTTGATTTAGTGTTGAAATTGCGTGCATTTCTTGCTTTATTGTTGTAAATGAATTTTTATTTGATCTTTCTTTATGACTTTGGTGGCTAAACTAGTTCATCCTTATTATTTTTGATGTCGTCCATGTGTTGTATTGTGATTCCTCTCCAAGGACATATGAGGTAGACTTGGTGAGTGTATATGAGGAAGAAAATGTAGGGAACCTTGAGGATGGGGGTATGTGAGGTTGTTATATAGCTAGGACCCACTACCCACCTATGTGTGATGACTATCTCTTGGAGGCTAACCACCTTATACAACAAGGGATAGGTCATTGTGGCCTTGTTTGGATGGTCTCACCATGTGTGTGTGGCCTAACACCATCAAGCCACTGAGTGTGAGGTATGAATTAGGTGAGATAGATATTGGCTCTTGGCTCATGGATTATGTATCATGGATTAGTATGTTGCTTCTCGGTGTCCAGAAGGACCCTTGTGTAGCCTTGTGATGGGATTTTCGGTGATGTGAATTTGTGTGTATGTGAAGAATGTATGTTAAATCATGAATATAGTACTTATGAAATGATAAATTATGTTTCCATGCTTCTAAGAAGGTGTAAAATCATGATCTTTTGTTGAATATGTTATGAGATTTAGTCTTGTAAAGTGAATAAAGTGGAATGTCATGTCCGTAAGTGATGGACATCTAATGAAAAATGTGTGCTTTGTGTGCATAATTATGTTGTGCTTTATGAAAATGTAGCATTATGATTTATTGATTGCTTAACAGTGTATTGGAAGAGGAATTGTAATTTAAGGGTAAAGAAAATGACATGGGGATGCATTTAAAACTGAGTATATGTTCTTGTTATGAGAAATTATGCTAGTTAGGATTACAAGGGTGCAATGTTTTCTGTGTCCTGAAAGAAACTGATGGGTGTTAATGCTAATATGTAAGAATTTTGAGTGGTTGATGTACTATGGAATCATTTTTGAAATGTAAGTCTTGACTATGATATTATTGTGACATTGAAAACTAAAAGGATAGGTCATGTTGAAATGGGCTATATAAGTATATATCCTTGTGAGATGAATTATTTCAATAGGCAAAACTAGTGTATATTATTTTGATGTAATGAATCAACTTTGATGTTAGTAGTAGGAATTTGGAGTACTAATGTATTATGTTTCCACCCTAGTTTGTGACTTCCAGGAGTAAGTCAAGTTTTAGGGGGGGAGGATGTAGTGCCCCTCCATTCTCACTTTGGATGTGCAGGTAGTCTGGCCAAGGAACCTGAAGATGAAGGATGCAAGCTATGGACGTATTTGTGCTATGGAAGTGCTTTGGTTATCTTTAGGATTTTCACATGATTATGACATAATGTTATCATGATGGATATGATATTATTATGATTTTGATTATGATTATATTTATTATCATGAAGAGGTATTGACTTGTGTTCAAGTGTTGTGGTTGTAGATGGAACATGAGCTTTTGTTAGTACTTTTGTGATTATGATGCACATTGTTACGTTATTATTATTATGCAGAGATTTATTTAGACAGTTAGGTGATGCAGTAGTATGTTGTTAGGATAGGTGGAAATGGCGGTATCATACCATTGGACGTATGGAGGACATACGGGAATGAGTTATGATTGCTAGAGTTTCTTTCCTAGTGCTTCGATCGTTATGAATATGTGTTCTAACTTATATACTTGAGTGAACAGGTACTAGGCTATGTCTCCACCTGAATTGGCAGGTCTCAGCATGCCTCAAAACCTAATGGATCAGTTGATCGAAGATAGCACTTGGTCCCCTACCCTAGCCATCATCCTCAAAGAGGATGAGTATCCGGTTGATACCTTGTCACTATTGTCAACTTGGTCGGCCAGTGTTGCTTGAAGTTTTGCTTTTGACCCTGGATAGTGGTTAGCTAATTGTTTGGGCATTTGATTTAATTTGTCTGATAATATGCCTTTGGATATTAAAATAATTTGGGGTACTTTTGATAAATAAATATATATAAATATACATAGATACAAATAAATATATAACTATAATTAATAATGAAATAAATTCATAGTGTAATATTATAATTAATAAATAAATAATAAAATGATAAATAAATAGAATATTATATAGTCTGGTTATTTAATTAATTATAAGGTGTGTAAGTAATGACGATAATCAAATTTACCGTTTGTGTGAATTTGGGTATCAAATATATTTACCCAAATTAAGATTTTAAATGAAATAATTTTAATTGCGTATTAATTTAATAAATTAAAAGTTAAACTATTTTCTGTGTTGGATGGGATTTCCCGTACAACGTACATCCTTTTTTTGAAAAACATTTTGGGGGAAGAATGGATCTCCTCGGGTGATGCCATGTCTATGGCTCACAGTCACCCTGCTAAGTGCAATCTGATTTAGCAGAGTCGAAAGATTCAGAATTAAAGAAAGGAGGAGATTGTAATCGGGCGTGAAGAGAACGGGTGCCTTGGAGGATAGCAAGGAAAGGTTTAGAAAGGAGATCAACTTCAGGGACCTTCTCTGTGATTCTAAAGTAATGTCTTAAATCTGAATCCTTTATTCTGTGGCAACAAATTTAATCTATGCGCTGAGTCAATGAGGTCATGAACATTCATTGATACTATCTCACACTTTAGATGCTTCTCTTTGATTATCAGATTTTGTTTTATGTCTCAAACCACCTATTTCCTTTTTTTTTTCCCAATCCATGGCTAATCGGCTTCATCTATCTCTGGCAACCATTTTACATCAGAAAAGAAAGAACATAAGCCATAGTTTCCTTGTAATAGATCTTTTGCTCCATGGTTGGGCGTATCAAGAGGTTGGGAGATATGAATCTTGGGTCTCCTTGGTGCGCAATTTATTTCAATCGTTCAACCGGATTTGATGTTGGTTAGTTCATTCCTTGGCAGGGGTGTTACAGTCAATGTATACACATCATTATTAGCTATTTAGGTAAAGATTAATAAATAGTCATGGATTTTAAAATACTAATATCACCTTTAGGATAACGTAGCGTTCTAAGTGAAGTATGAATATTACACAAATAATATGTTTCTTTATAATCATAAAGTGGACCATTCATTATCATGGGGGATGGGTTCTTGTGAACCACTACTCATGAATCATGGGTTAATGAGTTTGACTTGAAAATTACACGGTTGAATCTTGATAGCAATATCATAATCATAAAGATGTCAAATACATTTATACAACATGAATTGAAATTCATCGTTTTAAATTCTTTCTAAAAACTATTTTTCCTGTCTTTATTATATACAAACACATATGCTTATGATAATATTCCGACATTTGAAATCAACTAAATAAAAAATTTAGCTCCATAAATTAGAAGTCTCTAAACATTATGAACTAAGTCTCTTAATATAATTGTGATTAAGGATTACTTATGTCTGAATGTGCATCCCTCATCCACGAAATCTGCATGGGTGTATGCACATAGAACACAAACAAAGCTTTAAATTTTGCAAAATCCATTTTTGTGCATATTCTGCAATCATTTCGAGGCATTCTTTCACACAGCTCGCGTGCCTTCTCTATGATTCAACATTTTGCATACATGTCAATCAGATCATTTGCTTCGATGGATATCCATTCCCTATTCCAAAGCTCCCATTTTAAGACAGGAAATGGTTATGGAATTTGGCTTTACACCTGCCAATTGCATTTGCTTGAAAGTTTCTAACGCCTTTTCAAAAAATCCATTCCGTGCATATCCTGCAATCATTGCATTCCATGAAACCACATTTCTTTGTGGCATTTTGTCAAACAGTTCACTTGCTTTGTCTATACTTGCACATTTTGCATGCATGTCTACCAAGGCAGTTGCAACTACAACATCTGATAAAAAAACCCCTCACCATTGTTCTTCGATGGATGTCCATACCCTGTTTCAAAGCTCCCATTTGGGCACACGCAGGGAGGATGCTGACAAAGGTTGTAGAATTTGGATTTACATATGCCAATTGCATTTGCTTGAAAGTTTCTAAAACCTCTTCAGCATATCCATTTTGTGCATATCCTGCGATCATTGCAGTCCATGAGACCACATTTCTTTCAGGCATTGTGTCAAACAGTTCACGTGCCTTGTCTATACTTGCACATTTTGCATACATGTCTACCAAGGCATTTGCAACCACAACATCTGACAAATATCCCCCCACCATTATTCTTCGATGGATGTCCATACCCTGTTTCAAAGCTCCCATTTGGGCACACGCAGGGAGGATGCTGACTAAGGTTGTGGAATCTGGATTTACATCCTTCAATTGCATTTGCTTGAAAGTTTATAAAGCCTCTTCAGCATATCCATTTTGTGCATATCCTCCGATCATTGCACTCCATGAGACCACATTTCTTTCGGGCATTGTGTCAAACACTTCACGTGCCCTGTCTATGCTTCCGCGTTTTGCATACATGTCTACCAGGGCGGTTGCAACTCTTGCATTCGACAAAATTCCTCCATCCTTTATGCTTTGATGGATGTACATACCCTGTTCCAAGGCTCCCATTTGGGCACAGGCTCGGAATACATTGGCAAGTATGAACTGATCGGGTTGGAAACCTGTTTGTTGCAATTGGTGAAACAGTGTGTCTGTCCCGTTAGGAAAACCATACCTTTCGTACGCCGCAATAATCGAATTCCATGAGACGCTGTCTCGTTCTTTCATGCGGTCAGAGACTTTTCGAGCATCTTCCAAACTTCCACACTTGACATACAAGTGAATAAGCTTATTCTGAAATGCTGTGCCCGTAGCAAATGCAAATCGCCTGTGAGCAACGAAAGAATGGACATTTTTCCCTTGTGAAAGCGCGTTCTTGAGAATACAGGTCTGCAACAATTGAAGATATATAGGGATTGTGAGTAGTAAGCAGGATGTGCAGCGCATCCTTCAACTGGCCCTCTCTACATAATGCCATCAACTGGTACTCTATAGATAATGCCATGAGACTGAGATGAGCGGTGGATGGCATTGGCATTGGCAATTTATGATTGTAGAAAGTGTGCAGTGTTTTTCAGTGCCCTCTACCATAATGACATTACCATTGCTAAGCCTGGAAGCATTTTCACTTACAGGTTTATAATGCCCTTTCTCAAGCAAGCTTTGATTGAATGGAAACCAGCCATGGAAGTCTCTCGATGTTGCACACTTGTGCACCATATGGATTTTGTCTCCTCATTTGAAATAGGCAAAACATCATTCTACCAGCTCAATGATTTGGATGAATGTTTCCTCATCCTGGCCACAATGGTCCATTCTATTGTTGAGTTCCATACTTTTATGGAGGTGCACACTATCATTGTGTGGATTTTGGTTGTAAACTTAAATTAAGAATTTGCTTACTTCTAGGTTCATGTGGATCTTGAATGTCCTAGAAAGAATTAGTATAACGAATTGGATTATCACAAACTTCACACTAATAGTTTAGTTTAGCATTTTGCAATTTTTTTTAGTGAAATGTAGAAAGCAGTTTCATGATACTCATGACAAATCACATGTTTTAGAATGCATCAGAAGAGGTGTTGAGCAACACTTGTCGCTCAAGCTCTCACCACTAGATATCAACTACTATATCCTTGTTTAGCCTCCTTTATGCCTTTCAATTGCTCCAAAGATACAACCATTAACTTATATTTTTCTCCAATCATGTTGTAATGCTAAGACATTGTGGTTTGCTAACAATTTTAAAGTATAAGGTGGATTTGAAAGCCTCCTTATGTGTTGAAAAAGGTGGATTTGAAAGCCTCCTTATGTGTTGAAAAGTTGTGGTGAATCAATTCTCTTTCAATTCTGTAAACATCAATAACTTAAGGTATTTGAGTCACTAATTCTTCAAACCTCTAGCCATACTTCCTTATCGATTCTTCTAGTTGTTGCTTTTGTTCCTTCAACATGCTATGTTTGCATGTTTAACTTCTAACTATACTCAAACTTTTGTATGAATTTATTTTTTACTTCAACTAGATCATTCTTCACACTGTCTAGTCATATTTGACATACAAATCTTGTGCACAATGTCCAAGCATGGTGCCAAATTAAATATTTTTTGTGTATGATTAGTAACATTCTTTGCACATCATGTTATCTCACAACGCTTCTAGTGATGAGGGGCATCATCATCTCCCATAATTTTTCTATTTTAGTAAGCATATTCTCCTCTATAACTATATGTGACATTTTGTACTAGTATGTGCTAGTATAATTATGCAATGAGCTAACTAAGAAGAATAATAGAGAAGAGTTTAGAATGTCTTCAAATTTAATTTCTATGACAAGGTGTACATTTAAGCGATCAAATTCTACTTCTGTCTCATATGCTTCTTTCTTTATTCTATTTCATGCAAATATTGTTCTTCCTACCTGTTGATAATATAGATTTAAGATAATAGATCCACACCATATGGTAGTGTTGGGTTTGTGGCTAATTCATTCCCATCTATGAGTGTAAGGATCTCAATATTCGGTCATCAAGGTGAAACCAGTACTTCCTCATAAAAAAATATTATAGCATTCTCTTCTAACATCTACTCATGCACACACACACACAAAAATCAAACCATTAGCATGTACGCATGATCTATTATAACAACACTTTATCCTTTGTTTTGCCTTATCTACATACATTGTGAATTCTTATATTTCTCCTCTTGCAATGTCACAAGGGTATGTTTTCTTCTTTCATCTCACTTCATTGCACATTATCCAAATATTCCACACTAAAACTAATAGCACCCATGATTGAAAGATTTTTACGTCTAGGATAAGAGCTAGTCACTTATTTCACTACATATCCTTTTGTACAGGAGGTGACTACTCCATAGGCAATGGTCAAATATACTTATTTCTTGACACCATCTCTTCTTGTATACTACTCTTCTAGCTAATGTAAAATATTATTGGAAAAGTGTGACTATCAATAGAATTCTTATGGTAACAATGAAACATACTTTGTTGATTTGCATTTAGATGGAAGCATGCAAATACTAAGAGGGTCCCAACAAAGAAAGCAAAATGTTAGTCATAATCTACTTGTTTGAAACAAACAAATGGCTAAACACTTAGAACAAAAATGCATTAGCATATCTCATCCAAAGCATGTGAAGTCCTTTATAGTGTACTTGACTTGCACTTCACACAATCAAGATGCAAACTCTAGGTTACATACATAGATCTCACTATCTCATCCAAATCATGCTAAGTCCTTCACCTCTACTTGACTTGCACAACATAATCTAGATGCAAAATCTAGGCTAACACATACACATCCTTACTCAAGAAGCATAGACAAATTTGTATTGACTTCCTAACAAACTTTCATATGCATACATACTCTACATATGTACTTGGTGTACATAAATACACTTTTTCTCTATATTTGATCATCTATGTGTATCTCTATCCTTATAACTATAGAGGTATATTGTAGCAACCTCAGTGTTCTACTTAGTAACATTCCAAAGATTTCATGTTAAGTGAATATTCTATGATGCCATGACATAGCAATAAAAAAAATTATTTCCATAATGTAAATTACATGCATATTTGAAATAACACTATTTCCAAATTGGCATTGCATTCCATTGTAATTTCATAAATCTTTCCATAACATAGATGTCATATTGAATGAACTCAAGTATATCATTCATGATTACATCCTTCCATATAAATGGGTACATGATACATACATAGCTCCTTTGAGCTTCATCTGGCAATAAATATACAAATTGGTCTTGATGTTGCGGTAGTGGTACATACATTCTGGGTGTCCTCGCTCCCTAGTGCATACACTCCAACTGTCCCCAATCCTAGTGCAAACATCAGAAAACCTCGGCCGCCAACTGATGAGGAGAAGCATCACTCGAGCACTTTTCTGCCAACCGTAGACTGAAATACGGTCCCCCGCACATCTGTCACACATGAAAAGATGGCACTACCCTTCGATGAAGATATTGATTGGTAAACCCCATAAAAATAGCCTATTTGAGCTTAGTGTTGTGTCCTACAAACCAAAACCTAAGCATACGTTCGTCTTCCCTATGAGTATGAAAACGTTGAACTAGAATGCATATAAGGATCATAGTGAACTGACAATGTAAACAGTGGCTACTTGCACTACTTTGGCTAAAGTATTCTCACCCAGTACTTCGAGTGACAGTCATCCCATTCACATACACTACCATAGCTCGATTTGGATTATGGCCATTCATATACTATGCTTAGGTAATTTCCTCTAGTGGGTAATCTTTAACCCCAAAAATAACCTATTCCCCTTTTCCCCAAAAGACTATGGTATCTCTACCAATTAAGCCTAAGCTCAAGTTACCCCTTTAATGAATATTCTTATCCCAGGTATAATATATGAGCTTATCTTTGCATAAACAAGCTATTCACCTCAAAAGACAATCTAGTCCCAAGTATAACTTTATAATCTAGAGTATGGCTACATAAGCCTCATCATAATCATAGATTAAATATTCATATATTACTGAATCCCTTCAGTATTATATCACATCAATAAGTGATTCTCATCAAGAGTATAATCACATCAATGAATGACCTCAATCGAAGAATAATCATATCAATAGATGATTCCATTTGAGAGCGTATTCTCCTTAATTAAAAGGGTTTAAACAAAGAGTCTACTCTTGTCAATACTATAACTTTGTATTAAGAGTGTAATGCAACTAGTCAAGTAGCAACTCTAACTTACTAGGTATTTCCCACCTACGTTCCAAACATATAGAATCCATAAACTCAAGTGATTTGGCTTAATCACAAAGGTGAGTTTTGACCTTGATACATCTTAATCTTAGGATATAGTCATCAACTAATGGCTAGTCCAACTATATAGGTTACTCTAACCCTATATGTTCCAATCAAGTCCAATTGAACAACTCAACCAAGTAGGCTATTCCCAATCATAGGTTTTAATGAGTAGTCAAGTATAAATCCCAACCTAGAAGGTAAAACTCTACCCAAGGTCTCATTCTTTAATCAAATAATACTTCTCGACCCTAATAGGTTAATCTAAACCTAGGATTCCATTCAAGAGTATAGTATGATCAAGTGATCATTTAAATAAAGATATTTGATGTGGTTTGCATAATGTCACATTATATCTTTCATTCCTTTCCTTTTGTAGTGCTAACCCTACCATTCCCAAGTTTTCCTAGCATAATTAGATAACAGTGCCAAGTTGCTTCATGGCATTGACATATTTCGCATTATACACAATGTCTAAACTTACTATGTATAGAACATCAATATCTAATTCTCGTATAGGGTATATAGGAGTATTAAGACACTTCCCTTAACCATATTTTGTCATTTCTGGTATTTAATACTAATTACAACCAAACACTCCTATTATGGAGTATATACAACCACTTTCATAGAAAAGCATAAAGCAACGTCATTTCCTTTCCAAAAAAAATGTTATGATTTCCTAATGCAAGTAATCTCAAGCAATTTAAATAAAAAAATGAAACCTTAAGCTTTCACAAATAAAATAATTAAGATAAGACTAGATCCTCAAGCCTGTAAATACACTTAACCAATTAACTGATTTGACACACAACCTTCCAACAACAGCTTCCTAGCTTCACTTAGCTCTCTCAAAGCAATACTTCAATAAAACTTCTCTCACAAGTTAACAATATGCTCTCACAAATAACACTCTCACAAATAACACACAAAATATAGCTTCTCACAAATACTCAAGGCGCTCATAAAATACAACAAAATGCAATTGCAGAATAATGCAGATTAGTGTGTCCAAATGAGAGAACTAGCCTCTCATTTTATACAGAAAAATGAGACATTGCAGCCTACAGAAAAGGCATGGCAGTCAACACATCTCTCCATGCAAGTTGACTCACAATACTCAGCTAAAAGATGGCAGAAAAATAAGTACAAACTCAACATATCATGCTACACTGTGACCCTTCTAGTTGACAACAACAAAAGACTTATTCAAAAGTGCACATGCTCAAATGATGATAGTCGAATTGCAACCAAAATGGACTTCTACAAAAAATAGAGCTTCATAACTTGGTGCCAAGTATGCAGCCATATTCCTATTACTTTGGCGTGGTTATTCTCATTGAATCAGTCTATTGTTAACAAGCAACACCTTATCACGTCGACTTAGTCATAGCTTTGTTGAGAAACAGAGGAAAGACGAGTTGCTTTAGAGCATAAATGGTGCTTTGACCAGTTCTTGCCTTGTTGTTTACTTTTTCTATTCTCAATCATTCATTAATACTTTATGAGGCTGGCTTTATATTGTATCGCTTTATATCTTAGATATAAACATTCTCATCTTGAGTAATTCGTTGTTTTAAATAATAAAGACTTATTTCATAAGCATCGACTAACGTTTACTTCCCAAACATCTTTAATTGTTACACAATACATTTGCATATAAATTGGCCTCTAACATATATATATATAATTCCCTCTAAGCATCACATATACTTATAAATATATATTTATATATGTATGTATACACATAAGTATATGTATGTCAATTATTAGCATTAATGCTATATTACATACATATATATGTATATGTATATATATATACTAATATATATATCCCATGTTAATCAAGTATGTATACATTCGATATACAAATGAATACAATGAGTAAACATTCACATAATAATATATATACATCTAGACATATATACATATTATTCAAAGCAATAAAGTAATAATCCATTCGATAATCGCACGATTACGACTAAGTGATATATTCACAATAATACCATATTAAATAACTTATATACACATGCATATTTATACATATATCAGTATACTTGTATAGTCACTCATCATGTCGACATATACACGTATATTGACATTTGCATATACGTATGCATATATGCATATACTTCCAATACACACATTTGATTAAACAACCATTCACTTATACTCGCTTATTCTATTGATAGAAGTATATTCATGCAATCCATATATACATAAATATTTTCATGTCCATCTGTCCTTTTGATAACTTTGTACTCATAAGCAACCCATTCATAAGTGCACATAGGTACGTATACCTAAGTACTATCATGCACGTGTTACTCCATGCGTATGGTCTATCGTCAACATGCATTCACATACATATATATATATAAATATAAATAAATTCAACATATATTCCACTCATCAATCAAGCATAGTAATATAAGGAAGGACTCATAAGTTCCAAACATATAAACATCATCCAAGCATGCATTCAATAGTAATGATGACCCTTAGCAAATGTTTCTCACTAAAGGATGACTTACCAGTTCCCAACACTATGTCTAGACTCAAACATTATATTGTGAGTGTATGTATAAGCTCAGATAGGTTTCATTTAGGGTTATCCGACCAATCACTTCTCTTGAGTGATATTTCCCCTCCACCTGGAGGATTTGAACCCATTCTTGCAACCAACTCAGCACATTCGCAATGGTAGTTAAACGTTCATAATAAATCCACATGCATCATAAAACTTAAGCATATACATATAGCAATACGTGTTCATCATCAATGTAAACATAATTACTCTTACAAGGAAATAATACCTTAATACCTATTTTAGTATTTCATTCATATAAAAATCATGATTGCATTTACCATCCTATTTACCCATGAAGGTAAAAGTAAATTAGTAACAACAAGACGGGGTGTGACATACTTGCCCCTTGTGAATCATCATCCCCGATGATTTGAAACACTTTAACACATAGATAAAGTCAATAAAGGTTTTACTTACCCTTTCCAATTCATGTAAGTTATAAAATAATCCTCTCTCGTAACTTCACTCCTTGCAATCTTGTCCTTCCTGGACCTTGCATCAAGTGTCTTCATTAACACAGAGGGAAACTTGTGTGCTTCATGCATACTTTCTCTCTCATAGAGCTTATGCATGGTAATCACAATACCTCATATGTACATCTCAAGTACAACAATAATTGTATCCTACATGACACCTATACCATAGTGATTGGGAAACACATTCTCATTAGCCAATGAATTTATCCTTAGTATAATCCAAATAGAAAAGGAATGTTGGTGCATTGTGCACCACACCGTGGGTCCCATCCTTCCCTTTTGTATTTATACTTTTAGAAAACCTAGAAGCCAAGTCCATCCATCACTTACACATTTATTTTCCTTAACCATAATAATAATTATCTTGACTACTTGTTCATCTTGAGCATATCATTGCTCTTGGACACCTGTCAATTCAGAACATAACAATATTGCTTCATATTTCACACTTTGTATCAACAAAGTTTATTTGATCATTTTGATCATCTATTCCTTTTGACAATCTTTCTTATCTAAGGTTAACCCCATTTCTTAGCCTATTTCAGCATAATAGAGTCTCCAACCTTCCTTTCCATATAATGGATCAAACCTCATAGTAGAAGTTTATAAGTATTGTTCAAATCATTCAAGATTTGGTTTACCACTTTTGCCTATTCAGCTACAATAATATACTGCGCATTCATTCAATTGAATGTATCATAGTATGATCATGGTTTACACAACCCTATCATTATTTTCTCGTTCACAACTAAGACAACCTTCTTAGGAATTCTAAGCAACTACTTCACACAATATATTATTTAGGACCGAAATCCCATAAATCAAGATTTCCAATCAATGTTGGTTACCTTGGTGATTATGTTCACCATAACATTATGTCAATTCCACCAACATAGATAGGTTAAATTGTCTTGTGTTCAACCACTCCCCCTCTAAAATCTCAAGATGGTATACATGTCCTTCCAATGACGACATCTTGTCCTCATTCCCTGGCACACTGGACAATATCTTGTTAAATACACTGCAACATCTTACTCCATCTTTTCCCAGATTATAGTGGTTCCTCATCTGACAAATAACTTTTTCATTCCAATGTCCTAACTATGACATCAATTTCCTCATTTCATTCCTTAATCTCCCAAAATTTTGGATACATAGGTTCTTTTACATTCCATAATTGTCTATTCTTTGACTAAATGAAAGCCTATTTTGTGGACTCATGCCACATAAGCATAATTCTTAGACATTTTATGGAGATAAATCTCCTTCATCTTAGGACATCCATACCTTGGATTTCTTCTCTCCTTAAATCATTTCCAAAATTGTAATCCGATTTTTAGCTCAATCTATCTTTTCTAATGAGCATCGATACTAATTTTGACTACTAATCCTTGTTCAATCATGTTTTTTCCTAGAAGATATCAAATTCAATTGCATACCTAATTACCAAGCACAAACGTTTCCAAAAATCATGAGTAATTAGATCTTCCCTTGTTGATTCCATAGCCAATGATCTTCCCTGTCATGATCAAGTAATCTGCTTATCCTTTTCTAAGGCATCAATAATAAAAGAAATTGATTTTACAATAAAAAATATATAATGTATGGTGTGATAATAGGTCACAATCCTTGTCCTTTCCACTATTTTCCTCCAAAAATTCCAATACCTTATCCTTGTGGTCATGAAATATAGGACTTAATTAACATCATGACTTACGAAGAATTCAATAGTTCTTCCAAATTGAAAATGTATTCATGATTTTCATTCAAATGGGTGGGGTACTTTATTTGAGTCAATCCACTCTCTTCTTTCCCCCCTTAGTGTTTCCACAACATTCAATCAACCCAAAGTTGAACTTGTAGCAAACATTTTCTTTCTTGAAACGATCTATCATTCCTTGACGTTGGATTTTTCTTGCCTCCATGGCATACCTTGAATATACTTATTCCCAAAGTTAGATTCATCATTGATCTCTAATCTCATAGATTCAACATTTTGGATCGTCAAATAAGAGATCTAATTAATATACAGCAATTTTATAGGCTAAGAGGCTTTCTAAAATTCCAATTCTCTTTTCCATGTATACCAATATCATTTTTTTGGAGGAATTTCCATATCCACAAAGCCTCTTTGGTTGGTGTGTCCTCAACTTAGAGCGTTTTTTCCTTACAACTTCTATAGTTTTAACACATAGTGTTACACTGTATCCCATTTCCTTTTGGAACCTCTAACAATATGTTGGTTTCATTGACACATTGGCGAGCTCAATTTATACTCTAACCAATCTATGTACTATCCAACCCTTTGTCAGGCCAATCCAATTTACCTTTTTCAAGTTTATTTCTCACATTCACCTTTCCAAGTGACTTTGTCTCAATTTTTGGTAACTTCATAACCTTAAGCACTCTAACATTTTTTGGTTTCTTTTCCTCATCTTAATCAAAACTCCAAATTGATCTCATCAATTTTGGTTGGCGGAACCATGTCCACTTCATTGATTACTTCATTCTTGACCATTCTTGTCTCTTCCCTTATTTCTAAGGTACTAACTCTTCTTGCAAGATCTTAACCTTGCACAAAAATTAGATTTTTGTTAAGAGCTCTCCAATCTCTTGGATACTTCCTTCGTTGACTATCTACTTCATTTGAAGTTTCCAATTTATGCCAATAATGCATACCCATAGATTCATAGTATACTTACTAAATCCAAAAATCCTTGACTCCTTGCAACTATAGGTTGCTACTAATTAGGGGGTTATTTAATTTCTTCCCATCCCCTTAGATTCATTCTAACTTTTTAGTAGGGTGTGGGTACATATTGGTTATCTTTTGTAACCTACATAATCTTCTAAAATCCAAGGGGATATCATAATAAGTTGTTGGTTTAGGAGTTTCCAACTCCAGGGACAACTCTTATCTAGTCCCAAACTTAAACAAGTTTTAAGGAATCTTTTCTTCCTTTTCATTTCTCCATGTTCTTTTCTCTTGCTATCTTGGTATAAGAACTTTTCAACCGTTATATTTCGATAAGGTTTATACATTGTTTGTGTAATGAGCTCATAGGTTACAAAGCTAAACCTAGTAGCTCTGATACCATATGTAACAACCCCAGTGTTCTACTCAGTAACATTCCAAAGATTTCACGTTGAGTGAATAATCTATGATGTCATGACATAGCAATAACAGTTTTTCTTTTCATAATGTAAATTACATGCATATTTGAAATAACACTATTTCCAAATTGTTATTGTATTCCATTATAATTTCACAAATATTTCCATAACATTGATGTCATATTGAGCGAACTCAAGTATATCAGTCATGATTATATCCTTCCATATAAATGGGTACATGATACATACATAGCTCCTTTGAGCTTCATCTGGCAATAGATATACAAACTGGTCCCAATGCCACCGCAGTGGCACATACATTCTGGGTGTCCTCACTCCCTGGTGCATACACTCTAGTTGTCCCCAATGCTAGTGCAAACATTAGCAAACCTCGGTCGCCAATTGATGAGGAGAAACATCACTCAAGCGCTTTTCCGCCAACCATAGACTCAAATGCAGTCCCGCACACATCTGTCACACATGAAAAAATGGCCCTACCCTTCAACAAAGAGATTGGTTGGTAAACCCCATAACAATAGCATATCTAAGCTTAGTGTTGTGTCCTACAAACCAAAACCTAATCAAATTTTCATCTTCCCTACGAGTATGAAAACCCTGAACTAGAATGCATATAAGGAACACACTGAACTAGCATGTAAATAGTGGATACTTAGACTACTTTGGCCAAAGTATTCTCACCTAGTACTTTGAGTGTTAGTCATCCCATTCACATACACTACCATAACTCATTTTGGATTATGACCGTTCATATACTATGCTTAGGTAATTTCCTCTAGTGGGTAATCTTTAACCCCAGAAATAACTTGTTCCCCTTTTCCCCAAAAGACTATGGTATCTCTTCCAATTAAGCCTAAGCTCAAGTTACCCCTTCAATTGATATTTCTATCCCAGGTATAACATATGAGCTTATCTTTACATAAGCAAGTTATTCACCTCAAAAGACAATCTAGTCCCAAGTATAACTTTATAATCTAGAGAATGGCTACATAAGCCTCATCATAATCATAGATTAAATATTCATATATTACTAACTCCCTTCAGTATTATATCACATCAATAAGTGATTCTCATCAAGAGTATAATCATATCAATGAATGAATCAATCGAAGAATAATCATATCAATAGATGATTCCATTTGAGAGTGTATTCTCCTTAATTAAAAGGGTTTAAGAAAAAAGTCTACTCTTGTCAATACTATAACTTTGTATTAAGAGTGTAATGCAACTAGTCAAGTAGCAACTTTAAAATACTAGGTATTTCCCACCTACGTTCCAAACATTTAGAATTACATAAACTCAAGTGATTTGGCTTAATCACAAAGGTTATTTTTTACCTTGATACATCCTAATCATAGGATATAGTCATCAACTAATGACTAGTCCAATTATATAGGTTACTCTAACCCTACATGTTCCAATAAAGTCGAATTGAGCAACTCAACCAAGTAGGCTATTCCCAACCATAAGTTTTAATGAGTAGTCAAGTATAAATCCTGACCTAGAAGGTAAAAATCTACACAAGGTCTCATTCTTTAATTAGATAATACTTCTTGACCCTAATAGGTTAATCTAAACCTAGGGGTCTATTCAAGAGTATAGTATGATCAAGTGATCATTTAAATAAATATTTTTGATGTGGTTTTCATAACGTCACATCATATCTTTCATACCTTCCCTTTTGTAGTGCTAACACTACCATTCCCAAGGTTTCCTAGCATAATAAGATAATAGTGCCAAGTCACTTCATGACATTGACATATTTTGCATTATACACGTTGTCTAAACTAACTATCTATAGAACATTAATATCTAATTCCCATATAGGGTATATAGGAGTATTAAGACACTTCCCTTAACCATATTTTGTCATTTCTAGTATGTAATACCAATGACTGCCAAACACTCCTATTATGGATTATATACAACCACTTTCATAGAAAAGCATAAAACAACTTCATTTCCTTTCCAAAGCAAATGTTATGATTTCCTAATGCAAGTAATCTCAAGTAGTTTAAATAAAGCAATCAAACCTTAACCTTTCACAAATAAGATAATTAAGAGAAGACTAGATCCTCATGCCTATAAATATGCTTAACCAATTGACTGATTTGATACACAACTTTCCAACAAAAGCTTCCTAGCTTCACTTGGCTCTCTCAAAGTAATACTTCAATAAGACTTCTCTCATAAGTTAATAATATGCTCTCACAAATAAAACTCTCACAAAATCTAGCTTCTCACAAATAACACTCACAAAATATAGCTTCTCACAAATACTCAAGGATCTCACAAAATATAGTAGAATGAAATTTCAGAATAATGAAGATTAGTGTGTCCAAATGAGGGAACTAGCCTCTCATTTTATACAACAAAATGAGATATTACAGCCTATAGAAAAGGCATGGAAGTTGACACATCTCTCCATGCAAGTTGACTCACAATACTCAGCTAAAAGTTGGCAACAAACTAAGTACAAACTCAGTATATCATGCTACAGGTCGACCCTTCTAGTTGACAGCAACAAAAGATATTCAAAAGTGCACATGCTCAAATGATGACAATCGAATTGCAACCAAAATGGACTTCTACAGAAAATAGAACTTCATAACTTGGCACCAAGTATGTAGCCATCTTCCTATTACTTTGGCATGATTATTCTTATTGAATCAACCTATTGTTAACAAGCAACACCTTACTACATCAACTCAGTCATAGCTTTGCTAAGAAACAGAGGAAAGAAAAGTTGCTTTAGCTCATAAATAGTGCTTTGACCAATTCTTGCCTTGTTGTTTACTTTTCCTATTCTTAAGAATTCATTAATACTTTATGAGGTTGAAATTATATTCTAATGCTTTATATCTTAGATATAAGCATTCTCAGCTTGAGTAATTCGTTGTTTTAAATAATAAAGACTCATTTCATAAGCATTGACTAAGATTTACTTCCTAAACATCTTTAATTTTTGCACAATACATTTGTATATAAATCAACCTCTAACATATATTATTATATGTATTACTTGGCCTTTAAATACTTTTCATATCACATATACAAATTAGGCTATGTTCATGTATATATATAACGCCCTCTAAGCATCACATATACTTATAAATATATATTTATATATGTATGCCAATTATTAGAATTAACACTATATTACATACATATATATGTATATATATACTAATATACATATATCCCATGTTAATCAAGTATGTATACATTTGATTAAAAAATGAATGAGTAAACATTCACATAATAATAATATTATATATATCTAGATATATATACATATTGTTCAAAGCAATAAAGCAATAATCCATTTGATAATCGAATGATTACGACTAAGTGATATATTCACAATAATACCATATTAAATAACTTATATACACATATGCATATTTATACATATATCAGTATACCTGTATAGTCACTCATTGTATCGACATATACATGTATATTGATATTTGCATATACATATGCATATATTCATATACTTCCAATACACACATTTGATTAAAAAATCATTCACTTATACTCGCTTATTCTATTAATGGAAGTATATTCACACGATGCATACATACATATATGCGTTCATGTCTCTTTTTCCTTTTGATAACTCTGTACTCATAAGCAATCCATTCATAATCGTGCATAGGTGTGTATACATAAGTACTCTCATGCACGTGTTACTCCATGCATCTGATTTATCATTAACATGCATTCACATACATATATATACATTCAAGGTATATTCCACTCATCAATTAAGCATAGTAATATAAGGAAGGACTCATAAGTTCTAAACATATAAACATCATCCAAGCATGCATTCAATAGTAATCATGACCCTTACTAATGTAAACACTTCTCACTAAAGGATGGCTTACCAATTCCCAACATTATGTCTAGACTCAAACATTCTATTGTGAGTGTGTACATAAGCTCATATAGGTTTCATTTAGGGTTATCCAACCAATCACTTCTCCTGAGTGATACTTCCCCTCCACCTAGAGGATTTGAACCTATCCCTGCAACCAACTCAACACATTTGCAATGATAGTTAGACGTTCATAATAAATCCACATGCATCATAAAACTTAAGCATATACATATAGCAATACATGTTCATCATCAATGTAAACATAATTACTCTTCCAAGGCAATAACACCTTAATACCTATTTCAATATCCCATTCATATAAAAATCATGACTACATTTACCATCCTATTTACTTGTGAAGGTAAAATTAAGTCAGTAACAACAAGATGACGTGACATATATATAGGAGTAAATCCCCTAATGTCACCTAAATTATATATAGTTGCATTCATAATCCATGAATAAAACCACCAAGATAACTACAAGTTACATATATATTTCATCCTAAATATAATGTATGCATGATTATCTATAAATATTCATATGCATGAGCTTGCAACATCAGACATTCCTATCTATAACTTAGAGCTAAATATGTCTCAAATACAAAGAATTACATTCTAGTGCAAATATATTCCAACTTTAAATCCACACAAAAATATGACCCATAGTGTAGAGGTCAGTTCTATAGTTGCAAAAGTGAACCCACTATATAAGTGGATTGGAGTATTAAACAAGGAGTTCACTAACATTGAGCAATTTTTTTGGTTATTTTTAAAGCATTGATACGTTCACATAATCATTTATGACATATGTCACAACATATTCTCCTTAAGTTTCAAGCTAAACATAATTGCTTTATTAACTTTATTTTTATGTTTTTATTTCAATACATTTTATCAACCCCATCAATTTATCCTAGGTTAGAGTTGTTATTCATTATGATTAATTATTTTACATAGGATATTTATGTGAGGAGTGTTATTCTCCCTTACAACAATATTGCATAAATGTGATGATTCCACCTCTATAGATGTTCCTTAGATCTACACTTCTCCATATTTTTTATTTGAAACATTATTATAGCATTATTCACATATCATGTATAATATCTCAACAAATAATAAAAATTTATAATAGATATTTGGCTTTCTTATGCTTAATAAATTATTAGTAAATAAACTAAAATATCATAAACACATTAATTTAAAAAATATATATTCAAGAAGGTCCAAGCATTGGTTTTTTTTCTAATAACTATAGAAAATAAATATTTTAAACTAGAAAAACCCTTAGAAAAATAGATAGCTAATAGGTAGAAACCTCTAAAGTTTATAAACATCTCTACTCGAACAAATTTGTCAACATCAACATCATTCCCATAAATGTTTCTTATTTTTGAAACCCATAGGACTAAAAAAGCTCCCAAATAACCTTTAACATGTAGGAAAATTTTGGGTAATCATAGAATGAAGTGCACAATAGTTTTGAATAGATGCTTAAAAACTACTCTATTTTTTAGTGCATATAAAAGTAGCATGCCATTTTTTCTTCTTATGGACCCATAATCTGTTGAAAAAAAGACAAATGAGAGGGGGGGTGAATCAGTTGTACCAAATTTAACCTTTTAAATCTTTCATCGGAACTTAGATCAATCACAAATCCTTGACACTAATAAAATGATTAAACATTAAGTGTAAGCACAGAAACTGAAAACAATCACACAAACATAGTAACACCAAATTTACGTGGAAAACCCAATGAGGGAAAAACCATGGTGAGCATTAACTCACACTATAGAGAATATCAAATCTAATTACAAAGGCTCACTGTCAAAGAAAGAAGGCTCACTGACAAAACAAGGACTCACTATTAGGATCAGGACACATTGTCTAATAGGGTTAACCACTCAAAGGGCTCACTACCACAAAGATACAAAGAAGATAGAAGAGATATGTTGCAGAGAGAAGACAACCTCAATGCAACAAAAATTTCCACCATAATTTTCTCAACCACTTGCAGAAATGCATGAATGATAGAGTACACCTTCAACTCACTGCATCTAGAAACTCAGCATTTAGACTTCACACTGATCTACCACATTCACATTACACAAACCCACTTATTCACATCTATTTTGCATCTATCTACTCTATTTATTTTCACTTATCTCTTTGTACATCTTTCACCAATAACTCATCTTGTATTTATACCATCTTCAACTTTGAAACAATCCAAATTCGGCCATCCATTATCAAATTCAAAATAGGTCGGCGCCAAAACATCCTAGGGTGGAATTAGAATGAGGGCAACCCAAACACAAAATTGATGAGGACCCAAGTAGTTCTCAACATGCTTCATCAACTTTGAAGGTAGTGTTCTACATGAGGTCAGCCAAACCAGTGTAAAACACATAGAACAATTAAGCACACGCAAATCTTAGCATGATCAAATATTTCTAGAAAACAAAATTATCTTCAACACTATCATAAAAAATTAACTCTAGAACCACAAGTCATAAGATAGCCAAAAGGAAATTCAGACCAACAACATTTCTCCTGGACCTCAACTAGATACACAGAAAACCACAGTTCACAACTGGTGAACATAACTAAAACTATATAATGAATAAAAAGAAAAGAATTTGGATAAAGCAGTTTCCAACAACCATGATTAATGTATTTGAACCACACAAACATAGGAGAAAATCTCGAAGAAAAACCTAGAGCAACCATTGAACACCTGCAATCTTCCTTCATTACAATTTTCTCAATATCCTTGACATAAACAACCAATAACCTGCATTCATGATATCAATGACAACAACAACCAGTTGACATCAATGACAACACCTTCATTCTTGCAAAAATCTCCCCATTTGTCATTGATGGCTTGACACATGATGTGAAAAACCATTAAAGACAACACACTAGCTTTGAACATACTTCTCATGATTTTGCTTTTTGTTTCTTCCCCTTAGTAGATAATATTTTTCACATGATTCTCTTCCCTTTTTCACATTCTTCCTCTCCCCCTTTGACATCAATGACAAAGGAAAAAGATAGTTTACATTGATTTCCCTTTGACATTAAAAACAAAATAGTTATACAATGACAACACATGACACTACCTACTCCCCCTGAGAGGTAGCCACAAAAACATTAGTCCAAAAGAAAAATAGATCCATAGACCCACTAGACCGATGCATCTCCATATGCGTCTAGTTCAACAAAGGAGGGGCAATAACCCCTAACTTCTCTTGGAGATACTCAAAAGTATCTTTAGGAAGAGCCTTCGTAAATATATCAACAATCCGATCCTTCGTTGGTACATACTCAAGCTTAACTTCATTCTCCACAACCTTCTCTCTCAAAAAATGATATCTGATAGATATATGCTTTGTCCTTGAGTGCATCACTGGATTCTTTGAAATGTTAATTGCACTTGTGTTATCACAGAAGATAAAAATAGGATCATCATATACAACTGTAATATCTTTCAATATCTATTTCATCCATAGAACTTATGTACAACAAGATGCATCAGCAATAAACTCAGCTTCAGTAGTAGACAAGGAAATTGAATCTTCCTTTTTACTCAACCATGCCACCAATCTGCAACCAAGAAAGAATGCACCACCACTTGCACTTTTTTTTTCATCTACACATCCAGCCCAATCTGCATTTGTATAAGCACTTAGTGTAAATTCAATATCCCTAGGATACCATAACCCATAATCCAGAGTTCCATTCAAATATTTGAATATTCTTTTAACAATAGCAACATGTGTTTCCTTAAGATCTTCTTGAAATCTAGCCACAAGACAGACAACATGCATAATATCTGGTCTAGTGGCAATCAAATACAACATTCCACCAATCATAGATCTATACTTTCTCTAATCAGCCTTCAGTGAATAATCATCTTTACCTAATTTGCAACCAGTCACCATAGGAGTGCATACCGGTTTGGAACCATCCATCCCAAGCTTCTTCAACATATCTCTCACATACTTAGACTGTGAAATAAAAATTCCTTTCTCTATTTGATTAATTTGTAGCCCAAGAAAGAAATTCATCTCTCCTAACATAGACATCTCAAATTATTTTTGCATTTCTTCTGCAAACATCTTACACATAGTTTCATTTCCTCCAAAAATAATGTCATCAACATATACAACCACAAACAAGATTTTGTCATTTTCAATTTTAAAGTATAGATTACTATCTGACGTACCTTTTTTGAAACTTTGTTGAATCAAATAACTATATAACCTTGCATACCAATCTCTAGGAGCTTGTTTCAATCCATATAAAGCTTTCTTCAATTTGTATACCATATCCGGTTGATCTGACAACTAAAATCATTTCGCTTGTTCCATGTAGACATCTTCTTCTAGTTCACCATTCAAAAATGCAGACTTTCCATCCATCTAATAGACCTTGAAATCTTTATGAGCAGAAAACACTAAGAACATACTTATAGCTTCCATTCTTGCCACTAGAGAAAAATTCTCCTAAAAATCTATGTCTTCTACTTGTGAGTAACCCTTACACACAAGCCTTGCTTTGTTTCTGACCACTTATCCATTCACATTCGACTTATTTCTGAATACCCACGTTGATCCAATAATATTTTTGTTTGTTGGTCTTAGGACCAATTCCCAAGTTTGATTATTCACAATCTGCATAATTTCTTCTTTCATGGCTTCCATCCAATGCTCATCTTTACATGCTTCACTTACAATATTTCGTTTAATCTCATAAAGTAAACACAATTTTATCTCACCAGCAACAACTCTGCTTCTTGTCAACACTCCTTTTGTTTTGTCTCCAATGATCTGCCTTTCTGAATTATTCGTCTGCACATATCTAGGTGCCTTAGGGGACACCACCAAAGCTTCTTCTTCTTTTTCTTCATTCTGCTTCTCTTGCTCATCCTTTTCTTGTTCTTCCACAACTTCTTCAATCCTTATGCAATCAACTTCATCAGATACATATCCGTCAACATCAATTGTATTCTCCATTGCTTCATCAACCTTGACATTTTTACTTTCTACAATATTCCTCTATCTTTTATTGAAACATTTGTAAGCTTTAATTTTAGTAGAATATCCAAGAAAAATGCCTTCATCCCTTCTTGCATCAAACTTTCCTAAAGTTTCTTCATCTCTTCTAATGTAACATTTGCTTCCAAATACTTTGAAATACTTAACAGTAGGATCTTCCACACCATAGCTCCTAGGGGGTCTTTGTACTATTTGCTCCTTCTTGAACTTGATTGAATACAGAAACAATAGTGTGAATAGCTTCTCTCCAATAAAATTTCGGTAGACCAATCTCAGTAATCATTGATCTATCAGCCTCTTGAATTGTTATGTTCTTTCTCTCAACAACTCCATTCTATTGAGGAGTTCTCGAAGTAGATAACTATCTTTTTATTCCATGCACTTCACAAAAAATATTAAACTCATGGGAGGTGAATTCACCACCTATGTCAGACCTTAAGCATTTTATCCTCAAATTTACTTCATTCTCAACCATAGCTTTGAATGTCTTGAAATTATCTAATGCATAAGAATTCTCTCTAAGAAATGTAACCCATGTATATCTAGAATAATCATCAATCAAAAGCATAAAGTACCTTTCACCTTGTAGACTTCTCACTCTTGTAGGACCATAGAGATCTATATGAATGAAATCCAGTATTCCAGTAGTAGATTGTTCCTTTGATCTGTAATGACTTCTTGCTTTCTTTCCAAACTGGTAATTCCTATGAATAACATTAACAAGTTTTGTAATCCTTGGTAAATATCTCATGGCTTGAACTACACTAATCCTCACCAAGTTATCAAAATTCATATGACACATTCTTCGATGCCACAATCAACTGTCATTAATCTAAGTCATAAAGCATCATCCATTAGCACCCTTAAGTTGGTAGATATTTCCTTCATATTTCTTTCCTGCAACAATCACTGTTCCAGATCCTTTCTTGATTTCACATCTCTCATCCTCAAATACAAGATTATACCCTTTACTGTACATCTTTCCAACACCTAAGAGATTATTCCTTAAACCCTTAACATAGTAGACATCATCAGTATTATGCTTGCCATCAAAACTTACTGAACCTATCCCACAAATCTTAGCACCAGTATCATCTCCAAACATAACTAAGACTCCATCATAATTTTCAAGTTTAAAAAACTTACTCTTATCAGCAGTCATGTGATGTGAACAACCACTGTCAACAACCCAATAGTTCTAAATTCTTGTTTAGCATGCAGGGTAGAGATTACAGTGCCTTCATTTTTCTCCTTCTTCGGAGGGCATTCCTTCACCTAATTTTTAGAATCAACAGAAGTAGGTTCATCTTTTATAGCCAAAAATGAGCATTCATTGTCATCAGGATCTCCATAATCTGATTCATCATCAAAAATACTAGCATCCTCATTCACATAATATGCTTTGTTGATTTTCCTACCTTTCCTTTCTTTCTCAAACCTTTCTTTGTTCTTCCTAGCTCTTTCAAGACATCTCAAGGAAAAATGACCTATTCCTCCACAACTAAAGCATTTAAAAGGTAACTTACCTTCATACTTACTGGAACCTTTCCTCATCCTTCTCACAAAGTTAGCTTCTACTTCATCAATATTTTATTCATTCGGATCTTCAGTTTTTGTAGCCTTAAAAGAAATTTATGATTTGGATCCATTTCTTAAATTCAGCTTTCTCATCTCATAAGATGTTAGAGTTCTCAACAATTGATCTTTAGTGTAAGTCTTATAATCTATATGTTGTTCAATAACACATACCTTTCCGCTATAAGAATTAGGGAGAGTTCTAAGAATCTTGTTTACAATCATGGTTTCATCTATAGCAGCACCAAGTCCTCGCATTCTAGCTACTACCTCATCCAATCTCTGTACATAAGTTTTAACATTCTCATCTTCAGATATATGTAAGAGCTCAAACTGTGTCTCCAAACCTTACAACTTTTCCTCCTTGACCCTTTCATCTCCTTCATGCACCTTTTCCAAAGCATCCCAGACTTCCTTAGCTATGTTTAGATTTTGAACTTTAATCAACTCGGAATGGATAAGATTATTCTTCAAAATGTACTTCACCTTATTGTTCGCTTCATGTGCATTGATCTCATCAGCCATACTCAGGCCATTAGCAAGAGGAGTGTAAGGATTATTGCAATATTTCTCCACATCATACCCATAATACTCCAGATATTCTTCTATCAGTATTTTCTAGATAGCATAATTAGTTCCATCGAACCTCAAATAATCATGACTAACTTTGCTAGCCATCCTGGACCTTCCTTAAGTGGTTAAGCTCTTCTCCAAGGAACCATGCTCTGATACCAATTGTTGAACAAGACAACTGAGAGGGGGGTGAATCATTTGTACCAAATTTAACCTTTTAAATCTTTTATCAAAACTTAGATCAATCACAAATCCTTAACACTGATAAAAATGATTAAACATTAAGTGCAAGTGCAAAAACTGAAAACCATCACACAAACACAATAGCACCGGATTTACTTGGAAAAATCAATGAGGGAAAAACCATAGTGAGGATTAACTCACAATATAGAGAATATCAAAACTAATTACAAAGGCTCACTACCAGAGAAAGAAGGCTCACTGCCAAAACAAGGACTCACTGTCCAATAGGGTAAACCACCTAGAGGGCTCACTTCCATAGAGATACAAAGAAGATAAAAGAGATATGTTATAGAGAGAAGACAATCTCAATGCAGCAAATATTTCCACCATAATTTTCTCAACCACTTGTAGACATGCGTGAATGATAGAGTACACCTTCAGTTCACTGCATCTAGAAACTCAACATTTAGACTTTGCATTGATCTCACACATTCACATCACACACACCCACTGACTCACATCTATTTTTCATCTATCTACTTTATTTCTTTGCACTTATCTCTTTGTACATCTTTCACCAATAACTCATCCTATATTTATACCATCTTCAACTTTGAAACATATCCAAAGTCGGCCATCCATTATCAAATTCAAATTAGGTTAGCACCCTAGGGTGGAATTAGAATGAGGGAAAGCCAAACACACGCTTGATGAGGGCCCAAGTAGGTCCCAACACTCTTCATCAACTTCAAAGGTAGTGTTCAAAATGAGGTCATCCAAACAAGTGTAAAACACATAGAACAATTAAGCACACACAACTCTTAGCACGATCAAATATTTCCAGACACCAAAATTATCTTCAACACTATCATAAAAACTTAACTCTAGAACTGCAAGTCATAAGAATTAGCTAAAAGGAAATCTAGACCAATAACATTTCTCTCAGACATCATATAGATACATAGAAAACCACAATTCACAACTGGTGAACATAACTCGCATTGTATAATGAATCAAAAGCCAAGAATCTGGATAAAGCATCTTCCAACAACCATGATCGACATATTTGAACCACACAAACATAGGAGCAAATCCTAGAGCAACCACTGAACACCTGAAATCTTCCTTCATTATAATTTTCTCAATATCCTCAACATAAGCAACCAATAACCTACATCCATGACATCAATGATGACACCTTCATTCTTGAAGCATAATCAAATTACTTCACAGTCTAATCCGATTAATGATGAGACACAAGTTGGTTGAATATATTAAATAAAAAATAACAAATATATTTCCTAGTTTTACATAAATAAATCTATGAATATGAATTACATGGTATTTGACATTTGGTATAGTGACATAAACGAAAAGGAAGATAATATACATAAATTTTTCCTACAATTTAATCTAAGAGGAGAGATGAACATAAAATATCATATAAGTAATTTTCTAGAAAGAAACAAAACAATAAAATCATTCACCTTACCTCACCTTACACATGTTTTCAAGGTGTATTATTGACTATATAGAGGTTATTGATAGCTAATCTATTTATTATAGTGACAGTCTTTGGGTATAATAAGATATGATGGGTTTAGGGCTATCATTTACATTATTGTTGTATATCTTAAGTGATTTTCATACCTACTCAGGTAAACCCCTAGGTATACCCTCTTGAGTTTAAGTTGGGATCAAAGTGAAAAAGATATGACTCTTATTGAGTTAGTTTAGAATCCTTGACCGTTGCGTTGATGAGCTATTTTACCCACATGATGAAAACCCTAGCCTTGTGAGTATATTTTTCTCTAGGAAGTGGAGCAATGATTTTGAGACCTAACACCTCCAATCCTCCATGTTCCTTGATAGCACTCCAAGAGAATCCAACCTAACAATCACTAAAGGCCATAATAACATATATCTAGTACAATATGAGAAGTATGATCCACTTGAATAAACTATGCAAAAATGGGATACTATCAACTTATCATGGAAAACACAATTGAATCTAAAAATGAAAAAGTTAATTTAAAAAAAAAAAATCAAACAATCAAAATATTAAAGAGAAAAAATATCTAATGGTGAAAACCATTCTTATGGCACATTAAAAAAGTACCATGATGAAAACTCATTCATGAGAATTATGTGTAAATCCATTACCTATGTGTCTCCTACACTTGGGGAAATCCTCTTTCAACCACTCATCCCCTCCATCTTTCACAACCATTATTTAGCCATCCATATCATACCATCATATCAAAACCTTGTAACATAATAATCATCTGTGGTGGAATGCGGAGCATTCTAATTTGCACTGTGCACTTGTAACTCTTCCTCTACTAAGCTTGATACTGTGTCATCAACATCTTCAGTTGTGGAAGACTTAGAACTTTAAAACTTTGGATATACACACCTTCAATACATAACATTATAACCTCAAAATTGCATGACTAGATGATGCAAAGAAAACCAAAAAATTGTTCCTTTGTAACTTTGAAAATGCATATTGGGACTTAGCCAATCTCCTCAAACACACTTAGTTTGCTCCGAACTATATTCATACTGATAAACCATCACTTCTACAATGGGTTTCCATTAATAACAATACCATACATCGGCATTCTCATGTTGCCAACACTCATTAGTAACCACCAACTAATATGGGGTTGAAACATTACACCCAAGGTGATCCCTCCCATCTATTATCCCTTCATCTTGCTCCAATCCTAAGCCAAGATCTATAACCTCTCCCTCAGCATGGTTAAAGGAGATGGTTTTAAAGAAAAGGAAATATACCTAGGTAATTGATCTTAGATTTGATGTACTAGTAAAAATATTATAAATGCCTCCTCAACCAAAGAAGGCTCATAAAACTTCAAGATTGATGGTTGATCTTTCCTCTAGGAAATAGTTTGTAAAATCATAGAGCTCATCACAAATAAAAATGAAGAAAATATGATAGAGGTAGATTGTATTGTCTCTCAAGTTGATATTTGTTGAGCCACACACAAAAGTGACATCCACAACTTCTAGGTGTCAACTATTCAATTAGTAGAGACAACTAAAAAAGAAAATTAAACTAGGGAGTAGCTAGAGGAACAAGTGTGTGTTTTGGTTTCATATGTCAAATTTATGGTTGATATATCAAACAACCTCTAAAGATATTTCCATTAAGTTCTCCCATCTTTCCATTAGGATAAGTAAAGAAACTATGGTAAAAATCAGCAAACATTAGGCTTATGGTAGAACAACTAAGTCTTTGGTAGAATAGATCACTTTTGATGGCTTTATTTTCATTGAAGAGGCCATAAAACTATATAAGAAAATTGAAATAAATAAAAAGGAAACAAATTCAAAAAAATTGCTTGTGAGATAGAAGGAAAATGTTTGGCAGGTATTGATCAAAGACCTTCAAGAGATGGTAAAGGAAGATGTAAATAGACATGGTCTCTAAAATATATTTTAATAAAGTAAAAGAAAATGAATCTATTTCATTGTTCAAAGGCATGGAATAGAAATTATTAATTTTAAAGAAATCAATAATTGAATTTAAAAGGATTATAAAATATTGTGATCAAGTAAAGTATAATATTGAGGCTGACTGCTTATCCTTTGATTTTTACATCCTCAAAGAAGACAAAATTGAGTTGGCTAATGTTCTTTTTGCTAAAAAGAGCTTTAAAGACATGATTATAGAGGAGATTTTCAAGGAGAATTTGGAGACGTTCTTCAAGATTTTGCATGCACAATGGAGGCTTTGAATTGATACAAACAACCCAACATCTTCATGAACACACTATGACACAGGATGGATAATGATTTTTTTTATTGAATTCTTTGTATGTTATTTGATTGTTTTGATTTTTAGTTCATTGAATTCAATAATTTTAATATCGTTCATTTCATGAGTAATGGGCATGAATCATCTTTTTGTTTGTTAAGATTAGTTTATATTCCTTCAATTTGATTACATTGCATGATCTCAATTTCCCCCTTACACATTTTGGCACACCCGGTGGGACCACAGTCCTTAGCACTAAGCATTTTGTGAGCGAATTTTGAAGTTGCAGGTTCTAGAAGCACACTGGAAAAAATTTCATGCATAGGCTACAAGAATTTTTCACACTAGATTTCATGTTTTGGCCGCATCTGGCCTTTTTCTTACCACATTTGACATTTGTTGAACTTTTGCAAAAATAACAGAGGTGCACTTGACTTTTTGGGCCACTTTTGCTTAAAACACAGAGACCACACTTGACTTTTTCACTCACACTTGCTTCTGACAGGGCCACTTCCTCATAAAATTTTCACTTTTGCTCTGTTAAACTTTTATCTGAAATCTGCAAGTCAATTTTTGATTTCTAACATTAACATTTGCTCGTTTGTGCAGCTCTTGCAGGATATGAAACACATCACATGAAGCAAATGACTAACACGTTTATTACAGGGAAGGCAAATGGTCGAAGTTTCAAAACTTTTCAAAGATTTTTTTTTTAACTTAGAAAAAACACTTTCAATTAGTGCTCTAAAAAGAAATTTTCAAAGCTTTCTAGATTAGCAAATGTTTTCAATTGGTGCTATAAAAAGAACCCCGCAAACGAACGCTTTCAATTAGTGCTCTAAAAAGAA
Organism: Sequoiadendron giganteum; assembly: GCA_007115665.2. Taxonomy (NCBI): domain Eukaryota; kingdom Viridiplantae; phylum Streptophyta; class Pinopsida; order Cupressales; family Cupressaceae; genus Sequoiadendron; species Sequoiadendron giganteum. The sequence goes on from CM021107.1 coordinate 407,315,790, forward strand.
CTTTTTGAAGCTTTCTAGCTTAGCAAATCATTTCAATTGGTGTTGTAAAAAGAACTCCACAAACGAACACTTTCAATTGGTGCTCTAAAAAGGATTTTTTTCAAAAGCTTTCTGGAAAAAAACAATTCCTTTTTGGTGCTCTAAAAAATGTTTGATTTTTGTTGACGAACTCTTTTGTTTTGTTGACGGACACACAATTTTATTTTGTTGACCATTAATACAAGGCTTTAAAAAAACACTTTGGTTGGTGCTTAAAAATGAACAAACAAAATTCTTGTCTTGCGCATCAAGCTATCTTTTTGTTTGAAATCCAAAATATTTCATTTTGGTGCACGTAAAAAGAACCAAAAAATTGATATCTTGTACACACTTTTATTTTAATTTTACCATATTTTCTATTTTCTATATTTTTCATTTTTTTGAACTTAAAAAGAAAATTCTGATGAAGTGTATACTATGTATTTTGTGTTTGGAAAACTAGGTGTCTATCCTCTCCCCTCCACTTTTCGATGATCTTGGGTGACGAAAAGAATCTTGAGTTTCACACCATTTATTTATATTTCAAAGCATAACTTTAGAGGGTTTGCCTCCCAACTTCTGAGAGGGAATGACCCAAGTGGTACTTTGTTTTGGTCCGCTATATAAATATTTGTGGGTGTGAGGAAAGTTCTCACCCACCTGGTGCAGATGTTCTATACCGATGAAACTCTCCCCTAGTATCCATGTGATACGTAAAAACCCACAAGGGCTAGGAGGCCTCTTAATTGAGTGAATCGTTGAATCTATAGACACCATTTATCCTGAAACATGATTAAGAACCAATATTTTAGAAGCTACCCATTTTAGCCAAAAGCATTCTCTAAAGTGGTGCATCAAAAATTTGATTTCGAGAAGTTACTTACCAAGTCCGACTTATGGTTGAGCTTAAAACACTCTCCATTCATTGCATATAAAATCATCCCTTCCGAGCATGAGGTAAGCCCATCTAGGAGGGAGTTTCTATCCCTAGGGTGTACATTATCTTCACAAAATTACCAAATCTTTTCCTTACTTTGAAACATCAAACATTGTGCTTGAATTAAAATGAACACATCAAAACTTCTTCTTCCTTATCCTCTTCTTATACTTGTCTGTAGATAGGTTCATTTGGTTCAAATTCACTTATTTCAATTGATTTGTGCATATCTTCATCAACTTTTACATTTGCACTTTCAACTATCTTTCTCAATCTTTTATTGTAGCATCTATATGCTTTGCTATTAGTTGAATAACCAAGGAAAATACCTTCATCACATCTTGCATCAAAATTTCCAAGGTTCTCATCATCTCTTTTAATATAACATCTGCTTCCAAACATATTAAAGTACTTAATAGTAGGAATCTTTCCAGTAAATAGTTCATAAGGGGTCTTTGTGTCGTTACCTCTGATCTGAACTCTATTAAGAATAAAAACATCAGTGTTGATTGATTCTATCCAATATACATCAGGTACACTTTCCTCTTTCAACATAGTCCTTGCAGCCTCTTGAACAATTCAATTCTTCCTCTCTACATCTCCATTCTGCTGAGGAGTTCTAGGAGCAGAAAAATGTCTCTTTATACCATGCTCTTCACAAAATATATTAAACTCATTGGAAGTGAATTCTCCACCTTTGTCAAACCTTAAAAATTTGATTCTTAGGCTCACTTCATTCTTTACCCTTTCCTTGAACACTTTGAATCTATCTAGAGCTTGAGATTTCTCCCTGAGAAAAGTAACCCATGTCATTCTAGAATAATAATCAATCAAATGCATTAAATACTTATCACCATTAAGACTTTTTGTTCTTGTGGCACCACAAAGGTCTGTATGAATCAATTCCATCATTTTGGTAGTTGATTGTTATTTTCCTTTAAAACCGCATCTTGTTTGTTTTCCCAATTGATAACTTCTACAAACAGTATTGGTTGGCTTTGTGATTCTAGGAAGATCCTTGACAACTTCTCTTGAACTAATCCTTATTAAATTTTCAAAATTTTCATGTCCCATCCTCCGGTGCCATAGCCAAATTTCATTAACATGAGACACAAAACACTAACCATCACCACTCTTAAGATGATAAATTTTTCCATATGTTCTTCTTCTTGTAGCTACCACATTTTCGAACCCTTTTATGATCGTACAGGTATTATCCTGGAACACAAGTTTAAATCATTTTCTAAACATTTTTTCAACACTCAAAAGATTATTCCTTAAGCCCTTAACATAATAAACATCATCAGTACTGTGTTTTCCATCAAGACTAATTCTTCCTTTTCCAACAATCTTTGCACTAGAATCATCTCCAAACATGACTAATCCTCCATCATACTTTTCAAGTTTAGTAAACTTACTTTTGTCTCCAGTCATATGATTTGAACAAACACTATCAATTATCCAATAATCTTGGTCTTGTCTAGCATGAAAGGAAATAAGAGAGAGTACCTTCCATCTCATTCTTCTTATTTTTTGGACCACATTCCCTTGCACATCTTTCATGATTAGTAGACACAGATTTATTCTCCAGGGCTAAAAACAAGCATTCATCTTTATCATCCTCAAAATTAGACTCATCATAAAAAATTCTAGCATCTTCTCTAACATAATATGATTTCTTGAACTTTTGTCCCTTTTGTCTTTATTATCTCTGTTCTTTTTGTTTATGGCTCTATTTGGACATCTTGAAGCATAGTGACCAATATTTCTACAACTAAAACATTTAAAAGGTAACATACCTTTCTAATTTCCGGTAACTTTCTTCAATTTCCTTGTAAATTTTGCTTCCAACTCCTCTGAACTTTCACTATCCGGACCATCTTTTGTCTTAGAGGCTTTGAAGGTTGTTTATGTTTTTTGCTTTTCTTTTCCAAATTTCCTCATCTCAAATGCAGTCAAGGTGCCAAATAGTTGTTCTTTAGTGAATTTATTTGGATCATACACTTCCTCAATAGTTGAAACCTTGTCACTGTAACTCTCCAGTAGGGTCATCAAAATATTATCTATTAAATCTTCATCTTTCAGAGTACCACCTTGATTTTTGACTTTGTTTTCTATAATATCAACCCTCTGAAAGTAGCTTGCAATGTCTTCTCCTTCTTCCATTTTTAAATTCTCATATCTGCACTTTGTTGTCAGCTTCTTTGATAATTTGACTCTATCATTTCCTTCATAGATATCTTTCAACTTTTCCCATACTTCATAAGCAATTCCTAATGAAATAATTTTTCCCGCTCAGTCTTAGATAAAGCACGATATATTGCATACCTTGATTTTTGATTTTCCTCATAGGAAGAAATCTCATCTGCAAAAGAAGGACCACTGGCCAGTTCAACATATTTTGTCTCAATAGATTTTCAAGTTTTGAATCCAAGGGAGGTTAGGTAACCTCCCATTTTCACTTTCCAATCACTATAGTTAGATCCATCAAACATAGGGATTGACAATTTGTGCGCCATCAGATCTACCTCAAGCGGTTAAGATCTTCACCAAGGAACCAAATCTCTGATACCAATTGTTGAATTGCATAAGACAACTGAGATTGGGGTGAATAATTTGTATCTAATCACATTCCCTTTAACAAATTCCACATTCACTTTAATCCGTTATTAAGTATAAACATGAAATGCATATAACAGAAAGAAAATACTAGATACACCAGATTTATGTGGAAAATCCAATAAGGGAAAAACCATGGTGAGGATTAACTCATAATATAATAGTAATGCAAAATTGGATACAAAGGCTCACTATCAAAGGGCTCACTTCCCAAGATAGGACTCATTGTCTAGATACAAGGCTCACTACCTACAAATAAGAGTCACTATCCAAAAGGGAGTCTCACTGCCTACAAACATGAAAAACATGTAGAGAAGAATGTTAGACAAAGAACATTATCTCAACCTTAATCAAAGAATTGCAGACACCATTGGGTCACAGCTTTTAGGAGTCAAATACATTGAATTATTTCTGCCTTAATTCACTTTCACACACCTTCTTCTCACACTTGTTCACACTTTCACTTATGTTCTAATTCATAACATCTTGACTTGTATTTATACCATCTTTGATCTTAGAAAATTTCTCTAAGGTCGGCTACACAATCTTCATCTTCCAAATTCAAATTAGGTCGATGAATCAACATTCCCGCGGTGGATAAGAATGAGAGTGGACCAAATAAATAATTAACCATGACCCAAAACAACATCTTGGATCAATCACATGCTTTCTTAATTGATACTTATCCTTCGTGTACCATGTAGACACCAAGTCAACCAAACCTAATTAAAACACCAATGAACCTTGAAGTACACACATTCACAACAAGATGATAACATGTGGACCACTTAACTATACACTGGAACACCTCTTAGAAGCCTTCACATTCATCTGCAGAAATTGCAACAACTTCCATACACAAAACACTTTCCATCAGTCTACCTAGACTGCACATACACACATAGTAACTCTGGAACACATCTTTCAGAGCACCAAACAATGAATACTTTTTCCACAATACTGATAACACCATTATAAGACTTATTCCAAATCCACAAGACCTAAAACAAACCAGCAGGGGACTACAAAGCATAAACATTTCTCCCAGTCCACTGATAGACAACTCTATCATACTAGTTCACAAACTGGTGAACACAACTTTCATTCTTCATCAAATCAGAAGCTATAATCAAGATATATCACCCATGGATGCCCATAAACAAAACTACAGATCCACACAAGCATGGATCAACATAGAAGAAATACAAAGCACATTACCGGAGCACATTAAAAACACACATGACTTTTTCTTCACTATTTATTAATTTTCTCAAAAGAACTTGATAGCTCATCATATCAGCACACTTGCAACACCATAAATATAGCTCCATGTACTCACACATCTCTACAATATATCAACTATACATGTACCACCTGCAATCACTTGATTCCTTTCCCTGCAACACCTTGAATTGTGTTGATATCAATGACAACACCACCATACTCATTCATACTTGTAGCATGTTCCACTTTGCATCATCTAGTCATACAATTTTGAGGTGATAATGGTATGTATTGAAGGTGTGTATATTCAAATTTTAAGAGGTCTAAGTCTTCCACAATTGAAGATATTGATGATAGAGTATCAGGCTTAGTAGAGGAAGAGTTATAGGTGCAAAGTGAAAATTGGAATGCTCTACATTCCATTGTAGATGATTATTATGTTGTATTACTTTGAAGATGTTAGATGTGTGTGCACTCTAGGTGTCAAATGATTTGGTGGTCCGTGTTTCAATTTATGGATGAACAGTTGGTTCATTCAATTTTTTCTTCTCTAGTTTTGTTGTGTGGTGCTGACCTAAGGGTTTTGGGATCGTGCGAAATCAAATTGTGTAAAGAGTGGATTCATAGGAGTGATTATAGGTCATTTCAAACTATTTTTGTGAACACATTTTTTTTATTTCAAAAGGTATGTATGATGGATTTTTGATCTAGCAGGTTATTGTGTTACATAGGTCATCTAATTAGGGTGACCTAATTGATGGTATGAGTGTTTACAGAATATATGAATATATATGGAATTCCAATTTAGTGTTGTGATAATGTATGTGTGATTATGCGAAGTTGTAATAAGTGTGAAATGTGATAGTGGTGAAGGATGAAGTCTGTAAAGTCAAAATTTTGAGCCTAATTGGAACTATATCTTCAACATATTGTAGATGCATTATTACCAGTTCAATCTTTGGTAGTAAGTCATTCTTCTATTCTCTTTTATATTCTCAAAAGTGAGTCCTTTGGGCAATGATCCCTTGACAATGACCCTTTCTTTCTGAATAGTGAGTTCACTAAGTTGTAATCTATTATAACTAGTTATGATACATTGTGAGGTAATCCTCACTGTGGGTTTTCCACGTAAACTTGGTGTTCTTTTATTGATCGTTGTGATGCATGCTTCAATTTTCTCTTTACATTTATACAAGTTTTAATGAGATGATTTGAATGAAATTTCAAGTTAATGAATTTTATGGAATACTAATTCATCCCCCTCTTAGTATTTTGGGTGTTCAACAATGAGGAATCTTAGGATAAGATGGTGGGAAAGGAGGAGATGGTGGGGACAATGAAGGAGGATTTGGTGGTGGAAAAGGAATTTATCATGGGAAATGTGGTATTTCTTGGGGTCCACAAGGATTTGAGAGCTATCTATAGTACTTTGCCTAGTTGGAATTGGCAGGCTACATTTTCCCTCCCCACAAGTATTTTTCATCACCTCCCTCAATTGTAGCAACCTTGGATTGTGTGGTGTAGATTGATGTGAAGGGTTGGTTCGATGAAGTTCTAGTTGGTATATCACTTTTTTGTGCCTCCTTAGGGTGTTGTCTCTAGTAGGTGATCTCATGGTAGAATATTTTAGAATGTTTTCATGTAACTATCTCTTAGTCTTTTGCATTAGAAAGAGTGATCTCCCTCTAATTCCATTGACCTCCTTATAAACCCATTTAACAAGCGTGAGTGGCTACATCTTGATGGTGAAAGTAAAAATTAGATCTAACCTATTAAAGCCACCATTTTCTATATCTCAAACATCCCAAACTAGATTTAAGGCCTTTAACAATTCCACTATTAGCCTCATCCAATTTCTCCTTCATACTTCAAAATAATCTTCATAATCTTCCAAAAATTCCTCCATTTGAGGAGCGTGGTTATATCCTAACTTGATATTTAGGTTACTTTGATAAAATAATTGCTATCAAAGGGGAATATTTCCTCATAAAAATGCATAGTGACCTTAAAAAGTGACCTTTAAATATTATGGGAATCGAAGGATGTACTAAAAGTGTGGTAACCGAGGCCTATGGGTAAAGAAATGCCCACAATTTTCCTTTATTTGCATCTCTTGTTCACTACCCTACATTTTTTGCATACCTAGATGTGAGGACAAATTGGTCACTCACACAATGAGGTATTTTGTATGGACGATCTTTAAAGTTTCCAATATTGATATCTATAAATTTTGGGGAACTAGATGAAGTAACTTTTATATCAAGTGATGAGATTCACTACCTATAGTGATAACTTGACCCCAATATTAACATCTAACTCCCTAATTATTAATAGTGTAAAGACATCATTTACTCTTTTGAAGTTTTCTTTGTTTATTTCCAATTGGAATTGTGGATAGAAATCATAGATTGCATGATTATATCATTTAACCCTTTTGTTTATAGCATGAGCCATGACTTTATTCTAATAATTACATAAAACAAATAGGATAACATATAGAAATGTTTAATAGTTTGAAAATTTACTATTTAAAATTGTGTAAATGATCACTTATTATTTTTCCCTAATCAATTAAATATTGCTTATAGATAATCACTATGATGAAATGGCACATGTAATAGTGGAAATAATTTGTTTTTCATTCCCTATTATTCAGTTTAGTAGAGTGACCATGTCTAAGATGTCTTCATTCAAGTGGGATTAGTAAAATTTCTTATGCAATTGTGACTTGACTTTCTAGGTACCTTCATCTAATACTTTGTAATATTGATCAAGGGTGTTTCTTCTCTTGGATCAACCAATCTACAATCTCAATATTCATATCAACATACTCATCTCTTCCTAGAAGAGTAAAAGTGATGTTGAATGAGGGTCCATCAAATCTTGTGATCAATTGATCATCCATAGTTATTACCTCTCTAGTGGCAAGTTTGTAGTGTCTACCACACACAAAAATATGTTTGCACATTAAATTGAAATCAAGAAACTTGTAGCTTTAGCTAAACCACTAGAGAAAGTTATTTCATTTATTAGAGATGATAGGTTTATTGCATCCTATTTTAGAAATATTTTAGGCTTATGTGCACTAATTTTGTATCTCCCACTTCTAATAGATAATTTTACAAAATGGTAGCATACTCATAGCCTAAGATTCAAACTTCATATTGGGATATTTGGATAGAAAGCAAGAAATGTGGACTAGGGTTTCTAAATTATTTTGATAAGGAAATAATGGAGGTGGTTTATATTCAAGTGGGGAATAGAAAAAATGAGTAGAGTTCATGAAATTGATTTAAAATTTGGGAAAATAATTACATGGAATAAACCTAAGTTTCTAGGTTGAAAATAGTGTAAATAGTATATCAATAGTTCTCAATGGGAGTAGTCTAGCCTACCTTTGAATGTAGATTAAGATTTGATGAAAGAATATTCATAGGACAATCACATTTAATTCTAGTTAAGTGGTAGTATTAGAAAATCAAGAGGTTCATGGTAGATTTGTTGGTGTTTGATTGCTCTACAATTATAAATGAACCTAGAAACTCCTTTTACGATTTCCATTTTAAAATCATTAAAAAATTTAATTATCCTCGAAATTGCATCCACCTTCAATAATGTTGTGTAAACTTTGAAATGTGTTAACATTCCTTTCTAGTTCAAGTTTGTAAATGTTTTCTTCATTACCCAAACTAATAACTTATAGGATTGTTAGAGGTTTGAATATTTTTAAAAATCTTGTTGGCATTTTAGGAGGTTGTGACAACCTTTAATTTTACCAACAAAACCTTTCTTTGAGAAATTTGTGAGTGAATTCATGGGGCCCAACACTATTCTAAAAACCTTGTCAATGCTTGACATGGTTGTGAAAGCCACTAAAAATGGCGATGAAGACTTTCATAACTTTCAAAGAATTGTATATTTCTCTTTTTTAATTCAATATTTTTAATATTTTTGAAAAGCCCTTTAGCATCTAATAGGATATTCAAAAACCTATAAAGAGTTTGAGGAATTATGAAAATAATTTGAAAACACTAAAAATATTCACAAAAATTATCCAATATTTTTCCAATGAGTTCTTCATATTTGAAGATGCTAAAATACAAGTATTAGAGACACCATATTTCAGTGTTTATAAATATTGAGATATTACCTGCTATAGGGAAGGGCCAATTGTGTGCCATCAAGATAATCCAATTAAAAATCATTATTAACATAGAATTTACTAATATAAAAAGGACCTTTCTAGAGAAAGATAAACTTTTCATGACTCTTCTTTGGCTCTTTCCTCTTGTCCTGGAGTAAAACAAGATCACTAATTATGATTTTTCTCAACCTATTTTTCTTGTTGAAAATCCTCTTTACTTTTTTTTATGTTCTATGATATTGTCTACAACACCATCTCTTTGTTCTTAAATTTTGTTGAAATATAAATTATTTTCTCAAAGGAAATCTAGAATGGTTCATCCTCAAGAGTAGTTTGAAGAATGACAGACAAAATTTCCAAAGAGATGGGTAATGTGATGCTTATTCCATACATAAATCAAAAGGAGACATACATGTGTCCCTTTTCAACATGATCTAATCTTCCTACAATGAATAATAAAGTCTCTTATGCCATTTTATTTTTATTTTTCATCAACCATGTTTCAGATAGTGGTGGTAAGATTGTTACTTGATTTAGCCTATCCATTAACTTGCCTAGATAGTAATCTGGTAAATGCAAAGAGTGATCTTGTACGTATAGAAAAAAAGGGAGATTTACAAGGAAGAAAAATTAGATTTGTTTTCAATTGTCACTATTTTATTTGACACTCTAAATGTTATTAGAATATTTTCTTTGATAAAATCACAAACTACCTTGAAAGTAGTTTTTCTAACAAGAATTGCATCTACCGATTTAGTGAAGTAGTTTGTAGCAGTTAATATGTGTGTATTCATTGCACTCAATTATGGATTAATATGTTTAATAAAATTGAGTCTTCACTACTAGAAAGGATCTTCAATCACCATTTACCTCAAATACAAGGCTGCATGTTTTGGTTTCCTTGAGAATTACCAACACTCTTCACATATTCTACACATTTGTAGGAATCTTTGAACATTCTTAGTTAATAATAACATTACCTTGGGATTTTGAATTCTATTATAGAAGCATAGAAGTGGAATCCACATTCTTTTTTATAAAATAATTTTAGAAGTATTCTCTATTATTACTTGTTAGTGTACCTTAGGAATATCCCATTAATCTCTTTTTTGTATATAATATTTCTTCCCATATAGAATTTAATTGAATTTAAATTTGATGGTCCTCTTTTATTCAACTCAAATAGGTGAAAGGGATTATCCATAAGCTAGAAATAATTTTGTTAGAAAATCAATAATGAATTAATCCAATGACAAGAGTGAGTGAAAGGGCATCCAGTTGGTCAGGATTTTTTTGAGTGATCTATTTGGAAAGGATTGGTTTCATGAGTTTGAGTATAATAATAATAATTTCTTGATAAGATATATATGGGACTACTTCCAACATCCTAGGGTAAATTATTTTTATTTTCACTTTCTTTACAAGCTTTTTCTTGCTGACTTCTTGTAAATACAACACACTATTGATGGATTATATCTATAAAAATATCTCGATCATGTTGTGAATCAAACTCATACTTGAGAAATATTACAACAAAGTAACTATAGTATTTATTAATTTCCTGTTTGATAGGTTCTTATTGAATAAATTATTTCATAATTCTCATCTACATGAATTGACTCATCTCTAAGCATGAAGCACCATCATGACCAATGATTATGTGAAAATTGTACATGAAATTATTTTTACATCTACTCATAGGGTTCTTCAAAGCAAGTCTTTGTGCTAGTGGAGACAACCCCAATTCCTTATTATTATTTATTTATACAAAACTCTTCTAAGGATATATTGCTACAGAGATTGTTGTTGTATATGTGGAATCTACATTTTCAAGAAAAAAAATTCATTTTTTATATTTTAAACGAATGGACCAGCATGGGATGTGGCTAGTTTTTAACTAATTTTTAGCTCTCTATTCCATTTCCTAGCCATAATAAAAACAACTTTAATATTTATGTCCATTGCTTCGGAAACCTCTATGTTAGCAACTCTCAATATTTTTAAATCAAAGTTGATGACAAAAGGATGCGCATTTATGAAGAAGTGCTTTCAGTTTTTTACTACAGTCTTTTGTGTTTTTTTACTTTTCTTTATAATTTCATTGAATTAGGCCACAAATTAATGCATGTGTCCATGAATTTATTTCTTCAATTGTGTTAATTGTGCTAACAATGAATGTTAATCTTGTATGCTTTTAAAATAATATTTCAGCTTCATTTTTCATAATATGTCATAAAGGTATAAAACCTAGCTAAAACGGTAAAATTATGTATTGATATATTTTTTATAGATTCCATAAAAATTATAAAGTCCACATCTTCATGTTGCACACCAAGGACTACACACACAAAAAACAAGGGATTGATATGTATCTATAGTAACTTTTCTATCACCTCTGAAATTGGGAAGGTTATTTCTAGAACCATGAGGTAAGTCATGTATTTGATTACCCAATGCTAATGGCCTAATAATTTTTCCTTAAGGAACATGTGAATGATGCAATATATCTTATAATGGTATTTCTAATATTTTTGTGCCACTTTGGACCAAATAGTCATTTAGGAGGTTTTGAAAGGTTTTATAGGGTCATGATTTTTGATTAATAGATCTTTATGGGTCTTAAGTAATGTCACATAAGGAATAAGTGATGAAAAGTATTAGGTTCTAAAGATAACTTTTATCTTCTCAAAAAAATTCATGTTCACTCCTTAACAGGGAAAATTTACTTGAAGGAGTCAATGTTGGCAACACAAGGGCAAACAATTGAGAAGGGGGGTGAATCAGTTGTCACAAAATTTAAAACTTATTAAACTTATTAACCCTTATTCTTAGATCTGATTAATAACCATGAAAGCGTGAATCAACAACACATCAGAAACACACATAACACCAAGATTTTTGCATGGAAACCTTGTTAGGGGAAAAACCATGGTGGAGGTTAATCCACAGGTTTATACTCTGTTAGAAGTATAAGAAGAATAAATGAAGAATGCACTTGAATTTAGGCACACTACCTAGAGCTTACTACTCAAATAAAAAGGAAGTCTCGTTGTCTTATAGAAACATTCAGATTAAATCCATCTAAAGAATTTGAACTGAGAAAGTAGCATCTGCTAATGCCGGATTATAGTTCTGGTTAAGCACATGAACACTTCTTCACACTTTTTCACTCTTCTTCACACTTTTCTCTGCCTTCAAATGATCTGATCTTTATTCACACATAGCACTTGCACACTTTGAATCATACATATCTCAAATGAGATAAACAATCGCATATATATATCTGCAACAAGTAATTACATTGCTTCATGTCGGTTTCAACAAAATAATAAGATGAATACAAATTGTTGGCTCAATTAGTAATCAATTCTTAATGCACACCGACCAAAGTTAGACACAACATAATAGAGACCCAAAGCAACATCCTCGAACACAAAACACCTTAAAACATTTTCTACAAAGATCCACAACATGCTTCAATTACCTTGTCATCCATGAACATGAAAAACATGAACACACAAGGGAAAATCTTAGATTGTGGGCACAACGATCAATGAAGATGTGAAACACAGATAGAGAATGATATAGAAACATCAAAAAGCATCACAGGAGCATACACAACAACTCAAATTACCATAATCACATTCTCTTCTTCTAGGAACACACAAACTAATAGCTTGCTTAAATATTCATGTACACCTCTGAAACTTTTAGAGAATAAACTAGACAGGCTAAAAAAAAAAACTCTTTAATCTGTAACTTCTGATCATCAACATACTAAACTTCACTACTTCACAAGTAGCCTGCAATTTATTTTATTACATTTTTCTCAATATCCTTGACATATATAGTCTTAAAGAAATTAATGCTAATAGTTTTGACATCAATTAAAACCAAATATCAACAACACAACCACAACATCCAACAATCTCCCCCTTTGTAATTGATGGCAACACTTGATGTGAAAAATACCAACAACACAACTAACTCTAACACTTACTCCCCCTTTGGTTCTGACTCTTCTCTCATGACTTCTTCTCCTCTTCTCTTCTCCCCTTTTCATAATTTTTCACATTATTCTTCTCCCCTTTTGAAATAAATGGCAAAGGTACATAGAAACTTTGAACCACATATCTGAATCATCTAACTACTCCCTCTGAGTAGCATCCGCTATAACATCAATCTAAAACAGGATATGACTTGTTGAATGCACTGATTGATGCAAAACAATGCATCTTAGTTCTGATTAGGAGGGGAAATCACCCCTAACTTCCCTCTGAGATACTCAAAAGTATCCTTAAGCAACGGCTTGGTGAAGATGTTTGCAATCTATTCCTTAGTAGGTACATACTCCAATTTGACTTCCTTATCACTCACCTTGTCTCTCAAAAAGTGATTTTTGATAGATATATGCTTGGTCTTTGAATGTAGCACCAGATTATTAGAAATGTTAATTGCACTTGAATTATCATAGAATATATCAATAGGTTCATACACAACTTTGATATCTTTCAATATCTACTTCATCCACACTACTTGAGTGCACTTGTTAGCAGAAATAATGTATTTTGCCTCTACAGTAGGTAAAGAAATGGCATTCTGCTTTTTACTTAACCATGAAATCAACTTCTTTCCCAAGAAAAATGCACCACAACTAGTACTTTTCCTGTCATTCACATCTCCTACCCAATCAGCATCAATAAAGGAATTCAAAGTAAGATCATCATCTTTAGGAAACCATAGGCCAAAATCAACTGTTCCCTTCAAGTATTTGAAAATTCTCTTCATAGTAGTCACATGAGATTCCTTTGGATCAGCTTGAAATCTTACAACAATGAACACAACATTCATGATATCATGTCTAGTTTGAGTGAAATAAAGTAATCCACCAATCATTGATATGTATATAGTCTGATTTTCCTTCGGAGAATAATCATTTGTTGGCAACTTATATTTGATCACCATGGGTGTACAAACTGGCTTTGATTCTTCCATACCAAACTTCTTTAGCAATTCTCTCACATACTTGGATTGAGATATAAAAAACCTTTTATCTAACGGAGTAATTTGCAATCCCAAAATGAATTTCATCTCTCCAATCATTGACATCTCAAACTCATTATGCATCTCATTAGCAAACTTCATGCACAAACCGTCATCTCCTCCAAAAATGATATCATCAACAAAGACTTCCACAATCAAATCATCATCAATTTTGAAATACAAATTTCTATTAGTAATACCTTTGTCAAATCCAAGCTTCAACAAATACTTGTCCAATCTGGCATACCAAGCTATAGGGGCTGGCTTGAGTTCGTACAATGCTTTCTTCAATTGAAAAACCATTTCTCCCTGATCAGTCAATTGAAATACAAGAGTTTGTTCAACATATACTTCTTCATTCAGCTCACCATTTAGAAATGCTGATTTGACATCCATCTGATAAACCTTGAATTTTTTGTAAGCAACATAGGCAAGAAATAGTCTCACAACTTCAATTCTAGCAATAGGAGAAATTTTTTCTTCAAATTCAATTCATTTCATCTATGAATATCCTTTGCACACCAATCTTGCTTTGTTTCTGATAACTTCACTTTGTTCATTCAGCTTGTTTCTAAAGACCCATTTAGTTCCAATTACATTTTTTTCCTTTCCATGTGTCATTCTTCTCAATTTTCTGTAACTCTTCTTTCATTGCTTCAATCCAATGTTCATCTTTGCATGCTTCATTGACATTACTTGGCCCATTCGTTGATATCAAACAATAATCTTCAACAATTCTTCTCTTAGTCTGGACACCTTTGTTCTTATCACCTATAATCTATTTTTCTGAATGATTTAATCTCACATACCTTGGAGTCTTAGAATTTTCTTTAACTTCTAGCTCTTGTGATCTCTCTTCTACACTTTCACTTGTTTCTCCTCTCTCTTGATCTTCTAGATTCACTAGATTGATCTGAACTTGATTTGAAGTCTCACCTTGGTTTGTACTATCATTCTGATTGTCAAAATCATATCCACATGTTCCGGATGGCCTAGCAATGTCTTCATCAACCTTAACATTTGAAATTTGAACCATTTTCTTCAATCTCTTATTGTAGCACTAGTAGGCCTTACTCTTAGTAGAATAACCAAGAAAGATTCCTTCATCACTCCTAGCATCAAACTTTCCTATATCTTCATCTCTTATGATATAGCATTTACTCCCAAAGATTTTGAAATATCTAATAGTAGGCTTATGACCAAACCATAGCTCAAAATTAGTTTTTACTAGTATCACCTTTGATTTGTACCTGGTTAAGGATATAAACAACAGTACTCACAACTTCTCTCCAATAGATATGAGAAACATTTCCTTCCAACTTCATAGTTCTAGCAACATCTATAATTTTCATATTCTTTCTTTCCACAACTCCATTTTGCTTAAAGGTTTGCGATGTAGATAATTGTCTCTTTATCCCATGCACTTCACAAAAAGAATTAAACTTTCCAGAAGTAAATTCACCACCTCTATCTGATCTCAGACACTTAATCTTCAGCCATGTCTCTATCTCAACTTTAACCTTGAAAATCTTGAATTTCTCTAGAGCTTCAAATTTACCCCTTAAGAATGCAACCCGCATCAATCTAGAATGATCATCGATTAGCAACATGAAGTATCTGTCTCCTTGTAGACTTCTGATTCTAGCAGGACCACATAGATCAGTATGCACAAGCTCCAATATTCCCTTTGAACAATGTTGTTTGCTTCTGAATGATACTCTAGTTTTCTTACCCAACTGACATTCCTTGCATATGACATTAGTAGGCTTTACCAACTTGGGAAGATCTCTCACCGCCTGAGTAGAACTTATCTTGATAATATTGTCAAAGTTTACATGACACATTCTTCTATGCCACAACCAACTTTCATCAACTTGAGCAATTAGACAACTTTTACTAGCAGCATTCAAGTGAAAAATGCTACCTTTTTTTTTTGTACCTAAAGCAATCACATTTCCAGAACTTCCCAATATTCCACACTTTCCATCCTTGAATTGAAGATTGTATCCCTTATCAACCATCTGTCTAACACTTAAAATATTATGCTTCAAACCTTCAACATATAGAACATCATCAGTATTATGCTTACCATCAAAAGAAATACATCCTCTATCATGGATTGTACCACCATTGTTATCACCAAATCTTACAACAACACCATCATATTTTTCTAGGCTCACAAATTTACTTTTATCACCTTTCATGTGATGTGAACATCCACTATTAATTACCCATTCATCCTTCTCTTCAACTCGAGTAGCTAGGGATTTCTCCACATTTGTACAACTAGTAGATTCAGTAGACACAAGATTATTTTCCTTGATAGCAATAAGCACAAACTCATCTTCACTTGCATTACCTTTATCAGATTCATCATCTGTCACTCTTTAATCAGTAGCATAATAACACTTCTTTTGAAATTTAGGCTTGTAATGCCTTGACTTAGGAACTCTTTTTAGACACCTTGATGCAAAATGACCTATCTTATTGCAAGAAAAACATTTAATAGGAAATTTCCCTTTATATTTACCTTCTCCTTTGGCTTCTCTTTTGAAAATAAGTGCTTCAAGCTCATTCAGTTCTCTTTCTTCTTCTTCTTCAATCTATCTCAATTATTCCTCATACTTGGATGCCTTTCTAGAAGAGCTTTCACCCGGATCATGTCTCTTCTTATCTCTTTTGGAGGTAGTAGATTTAAATGTAGATTTTATCTTAGGAAGGGCATCACCGATGTCACTTAACTCAAAAGTAGTAAGTTTACCAATCAACATATCTCTGGTCACATTTGTCACAGTCCTGAGTTCATCAACAATTGTAGCTTTAACTTTGTATGCATTAGGCAAGGATCTAAGCACTTTAGCAACAATTTCTGATTCATCCAACTGTCCACCAACACATCTGATAGCACACACAATTTCATTCACTCTTTGCATGAAATTACTAATATTCTCATCATTACTAATTTTCAACAATTCATATTTCCCTTTCAGACTTTGTAGCTTAGCAATATTCACATTAGCATCACCTTCATACTAGGTTTCCAACTTTTTCTAGATCTCATAAGTAGACTTCAGCTCCATAAAATTTGTCATCTTAGAATAAGTCAAAGCACTCAACAATGCTTCCTTAGCCTTGATATTGTATTCATCATCCTTGATCTCAGCAGTAGTAGTAGGACCACTTTGAGGAATGACATATCTATTAATTGTAATGTTCTAGTAGAATTCACAAATGCATCTTAGATGACACTCCATTCAAGTTTTCCATAGAGAATAGTGTGTTCCATCAAATCTTAGACTATCCTTCTTATATGCCATCATCCTAGATCACCTCAAGCTATTAAACTTCTTCCAAGGAACCTTATCTGATACCAATTGTTGGAAACACAAGGGTAGATAACTAAGAGGGGGGGTGAATCAGTTGTCATAGAATTTAAAACTTATTAAACTTATTAACCCTTATTCTCAAATCTGGTTAATCACCATGAAAGCATGAATCAACAACACATCAAAAACACACATAACACCAAGATTTTTGCATGGAAACCTTGTTAGGGGAAAAACCATGGTGGAGGTTAATCCAAAAGTTTATGTTGGATGTTGTGGTCGATTTGTTGATATGTGGTTGTCATTGATGTCAACACTATTATCATTAATGTCTTTAAGATTGTATATCGAGGATATTGAGAAAATTGTAATAAAATATGTTACAGGTTGTTTGTGAAGCAGGGAAGATTAGTATGGTAGAAATTTCATTGTGTTGATAGTGAGGTGTCATAGATTAAATGGTTTGTTCTCAAGCCTATCTAGTTTCTACTCCAAAAGTTTCAAAGGTGGGCATGAAGATTTGAGCAAGTTATAAGTTTATGTGTTCTGACAACTATTCTATTACTACAAATGGTGTTCATGGAAGAAGATAATGTGATTTTGGTAATCTGATTTGTTGTGTATGTTCCTGTGGTGTTCATGGATGTTTCTAGATCATATTTTATCTGTGTTGCATGCCTGCATTGATTTTTGTGCTCGCGATCCGATATTTTCTCTTGCGTGTTCATGTTTTTTATGTTCATGGTCGACAAGGTGTTTGAAGCATGTTGCGAATCTTTGAGGAAGAATATTTGATGGTGTTTTGTGTTCAAGAACATTGTTTTGGGTCTCTACTATGTTGTGGCCAACCTTGGTTGATGCACATTGATAATCTTTATTGTTTTGGGATGATAGTTTGCATTCATTCTATTATTGTGTTGAAGCCAACATAAAGTAATATAATTTCTTGTTGTGGATATATATAAGTGATTGTTTCTTCATTTGAGAAGTGTGTGAAGTTTATGTGAAGTGTGTGTATGTGAGTGCTATGTGCAAAAAAGGTTCAGATCATTCGAATGTAGAGTAGAGTGTGAAGAAGAGTGAAAGATAGTGAAGAAGTGTTCATGTGCTTAACTGAAACTGTACTTAGGCATTAGTAGATGTTACCTTCTCAGTTCAAATTCTTCAGATGGATTTAATCTGAATGTTTTATATAAGATAGTGAGTCTTCCTTTGAGTAGTGAGCTCTAGGTAGGTGTATTCCTCATTTATTCTTCTTATACTTTTAACATGGTATAACTTGTGGATTAACCTCCACCGTGGTTTTTCCTTTAATAGCGTTTCCACACAAAAATATTAGTGTTATGTGTGTTTTTGATGTGTTGTTGATTCATGCTTTCACTATCATTAATCAGATCTAAGAATAAAAGTTAATAAGTTTGAAATTTTGTGACAACTAATTCATCCCCCCTCTTAGTTGTCTTCCCTTGTGTTTCCAACAATTGGTATCAGAGCAAGTTCCTTGGAAGAAGTTTAACAACTTGAGGTGATTCGGGATGTTGAAATACAAGAAGGATAGTTTGAGATTTGATGAAACAAATTATTCTTTGTGAAAGACTCGAATGGAGTGTCATCTAAGATGCATTGGTGAATCCTACTGGAAGATTACATGCAATAGGTATGTTATTCCTCCAAGTGGTCCTACTAATACTGATGAGATTAGGAATGTTGAATATAACATCAGAGCTAAGGAAGCATTTTTGAGTGCTTTGACTGATTCTAAGATGACAAATGTTATGGATCTGAGAACTACTTATGATATCTAGGAAAAGTCAGAAACTTTATATGAAGGTGATGCTAATGTGAAGATGGCTGAGCTACAGTGTTTGAAAGGAAAATATGAACTGTTGAAAATGGGTAATGATGAGAATATTGCTACTTTCATGTAAAGAGTGAATGAACTTGTGTGTGGTATCGGATGTGCTAGTGGACAGGTGGATGAATTAGAGATTATTGCTAAAGTGCTTAGATTCTTGCCCGATGCATAAAAAATCAAAGCTACAACCATTGAGGAGCTTCAAATTGTGACAAATATAACCGGGGATATGTTGGTTGGAAAACTTAATGCTTTTGAGTTGAGTGAATTCGGTGATGCCCTTCCTAAGACAAAATCTGTATTCAAGGCTATTACTTCCGAGAGAGACAAGCAAACATATGATCCAGGTGAAAGTTCTTCTAGAAAGGTATTTATATATGAGGAAGAAATGAGACAGATTGAAGAAGAAGAAAGAGAACTGAATGAGCTTGAAGAACTTATTATCAAAAGGGAAGCCAGAGGAGAAGGTAAGTATAAAGGAAAGTTGCCTACTAATTTTTTTTCTTAGAATAAGATAGGTCATTTTGCATCAAGGTGTTCAAAAAGAGTTCCTAAGCCAAGACCTTACAAGCCTAAATTTCAAAAGAAGTGTTACTATGTCATTGATGAAGGTGTGATAGATGATGAATCTGACAAAGGGAATGTAAGTGAGTATGAGTTTTTATTCATTGCTATCAAAGAAAATAATTTTGTGTCTATTGAATCTGTTAGTTGTACAAATGTGGACAAAGCTCTAGCTGCTTGAGTTGAAGAAAAAGATGAATGGGTAATTGATAGTGGATGTTCACATCACATGACAGGTGATAAAAGAAAATTTGTAAGCTTGGAAAAGTATGATGATGTTGTAATATTTGGTGATAACAATGGTGATATAATCCATTGAAGAGGATGTATTTCTTTTGATGGTAAGAATAATACTGATGATGTTCTTTATGTTGAAGGTTTGAAGCATAATTTTTTGAGTGTTGGACAGATGGTTGATAAGGGATATAATCTTCAATTCAAAGGTGGAAAGTGTAGCACACTGGGAAGTTCTAGAAATGTGATTACTTCAGGTACTAAAACAAAAGGTAACATATTTCATCTGAATGATGGTAGTTAAATTTATCTGATTGCTCAAGTTGATGAAAGTTGGTTATGGCATAGAAGAATGTGTCATGTAAACTTTGACAATATTATCAAGATAAGTTCCTCACAGGAAGTGAGAGATCTTCCTAAGTTGGTGAAGCCTACTAATACCATATACAAGGAATGCCAGTTGGAAAAACAAACTAGAATTTCATTTCAAAACAAACAACATTGTTCAAATGAATTGTTGGAGCTTGTGCATACTAACTTGTGTGGTCTTTCTAGAATTAGAAGTCTACAAGGTTACAGGTACTTCATGTTACTTATTGATGATTACTCTAGGATGATGTGGGTTACTTTCTTAAGGGAGAAATCTGAAGCTCTAGAGAAGTTCAAGATATTTAAGGCTATGGTTGAGACAGAGATAGGTCTAAAGATTAAGTGTTTGAGATCAGATAGAGGTGGTGAATTTACTTTTGGTGAGTTTAGTTCTTTTTTTTAAGAGCATGGGATAAAGATACAATTATCTGCACCACGAACCCCTCAATAGAATGGAGTTGTGGAAAGGAAGAATAGGATAGTTCAAGATGCTGCTAGAACTATGATGTTGGAAGTAAATGTCCCTCAGATTCATTGGAGAGAAGTTGTGAGTACTATTGTTTATATCCTTAATCATGTAGAAATCAAAGGTAATACTGGTAACACTCCTTTTGAGCTATGGTTTGGTCATAAGCCTACTATTAGATATTTCAAAATCTTTGGGAGTAAATGTTATATCAGGAGAGATGAAGATATAGGAAAGTTTGATGCTAGAAGTGATGAAGGAATCTTTCTTGGTTATTATACTAAGAGAAAGGCCTGCCGGTGCTACAACAAGAGATTGAAGAAAATGGTTGAAAGTGAAAATGTTAAGGTTTATGAAGACATCGCTAGACCCTCCAGAACCTATGGATATGATTCTAATGATCAGAATGACAGTACAAACAAGATTCAGACTTCAAATCAAGTTCAGATTGTTCCAGTGAATCAAGAAGACCAAGAAGAAGGAGAGACTAGTTAAATTATAGAAGAGAGATCACAAGAGCCTAAAATTCAAGAACACTCTGAGACTCCAAGGTATGTGAGATTAAATCATTCAGAAAATCAAATTATAGGAGATAGGAACAAAGGTGTCCAGACTAGGAGAGGAATTGCAAAAAATTATTGTCTAATTTCAAAGGCTGAGCCAAGTAATGTCAATGAAGCATGCAAATATGAACATTGGATTGAATCCATGAAAGAAGAACTACAAAAAATTGAGAAGAATAATACATGGATTCTTATTCCTAGACCTAAAGAAAAAAAATTAATTGGAACTAAATGGGTTTTTAGAAATAAACTGAATGAACAAGGTGAAGTTATCAGAAACAAAGCAAGACTGGTATGCAAAGGATACTCTCAGATGGAAGGAATTGACTTTGAAGAAAATTTTTCTCCTATTGCTAGAATTGAAGCTGTGAGATTGTTTCTTGCTTACGCTACTTACAAAAACTACAAAGTTTATCAAATGGATGTCAAGTCAACATTTCTAAATGGTGAATTTGAGGAAGAGGTGTACATTGAGAAACCTGATGCAATTCAATTGATTGATCAAGGAGATATGGTTTGTCAGTTGAAGAAAGCATTATATGGACTCAAACAAGCCCCTAGAGCTTGGCATTCCAGATTGGATAAATACTTGTTGAAGCTTGGATTTAACAAAGGTACTATTGATAGTAATCTATATTTCAAGATTGATGATGATAAAGATTTGTTTGTGGAAGTCTTTGTTGATGATATCATTTTTGGAGGAGATGATTGTTTGTGCATGAATTTTTCTATTGAGATGCAAAATGAGTTTGAGATGTCAATGATTGGAGAGTTGAAATTATTTTTGGGATTGCAAATTACTCAGGTAGATAAAGGGATCTTTATATCTTAGTCCAATTATGTGAGAGAACTGCTAAAGAATTTCGGTATGAAAGATTCAAAACTAGTCAGTACACCCATGGTGATAAGATGTAAGTTGAAACAAGATGATGATTCTCTGAAGGAAAATCAAACTAGATATAGATCAATGATTGGTGGATTGCTTTGTTTGACTCAAACTAGACCCGATATCATGAATGTTGTATACATTATTGCTATATTTCAAGTCAATCCTAAGGAATCTCATGTGACTACTATGAAGAGAATTTTCAAATACTTGAAGGAAACAATTGATTTTGGCCTATGGTATCCTAAAGATAATGATCTTACTTTAAATGCCTTTACTGATGTTGATTGGGCAGGAGATGTGACTAATAGGAAAAGTACTAGTGGTGGTGCATTTTTCTTGGGAAAGAAGTTGATTTCATGGTTAACCAAAGAGTAGAATGTTGTTTCCTTGTCTACTGCAGAGGCAAAAAGCATTGTTGTTGCTAACAATTGTACTCAAGTATTGTGGATGAAAAAGATGTTGAAAGATACCAAAGTTGTGTATGATGAACCTATTGCCATATTTTGTGATAACTCGAGTGCTATAAACATTTCTAAGAATCTGGTGTTGTGTTTAAAGACCAAGCATATATCTATCAAGTAACACTTTTTGAGAGACAAAGTGAGTGATAAGGAAGTCAAACTAGAGTATGTGCCTACTAAGGAAAAAATTGCTGAAATATTTACTAAGCCTTTGCCTAAATATACTTTTGAGTATCTCAGAGGGAATTTAGGGGAGATTACCCCTCCTAATCAAAACTAAGATGCATAGTCTTTGCATTAGTCTGTGCATTCATAGTCATATCTTGATTCAGATTGATGTTGTGGTTGTTGCTACTCAGGGGAAGTAGTTAGATGATTCAGATATGATGTTTAGAGCTTGTGTACCTTTGCCATTGATGTCAAAGGGGGAGAAGAGTAATGTGAAAAAATATGGTATGGAAGAGACAAAAGAAAGGGGGAGAACAACAATGTGGACTAAGGGAAAGAAGAGCAATATGAAAAGGGGAGTTTGTTGGTTGCGTTGATGGTGTATTTTTCACATCATGTGTTTCCATCAATGCCAAAGGGGGATATTTTTGGATGTTGTGGTCGAGTTGCTAATATGTGGTTGTCATTTATGTCAACACTATTAGCATTAATGTCTTTAAGACTGTATATGTTGAGGATATTGAGAAAAATGTAATAAAATATGTTACATGTTGTCTGTGAAGCAGTGAATATTAGTATTGCAGAAAGTTCATTGTGTTGATAGTGAGGTGTTTCAGATTAAAGGGTTTTTTCTCAAGCCTATCTAGTTTCTACTCTGAAAGTTTCAAAGGTGTGCATGAAGATTTGAGCAAGTTATAAGTTTTTGTGTTCTGATAGCTATTTTGTTACGACCAATGGTGTTCATGGAAGAAGATAATGTGATTTTGGTAATCTGAATTGTTGCATATGTTTTTGTGGTGTTTGTGGATGTTTCTAGATAATATTCTATCTGTGTTGCATGTCTACATTGATCATTGTGCTCACGATCCGATATTTTCTCTTGTGTGTTCATGTTTTTCATGTTCATGGCCGACAAGGTATTTGAAGCGTGTTGCGGATCTTTGAGGAAGAATCTTTGAAGGTGTTTTGTGTTCAATAAAATTGTTTTGGATCTCTACTATGTTGTGGCTGACCTTGGTTGATGCGCATTGATAATATTTATTGTTTTGGGCTAACAATTTGCATTCATTCTATTATTGTGTTGAAGTCGACATAAAGTAATATAATTTCTTGTTGTGGATATATATAAGTAATTGTTTCTTCATTTGAGAAGTGTGAAAATTTTATGTGAAGTGTGTGTATGTGAGTGCTATGTGCGAAAAAGGTTCAGATGATTCGAAGGCAAAGAAGAGTGTGAAGAAGAGTGAAATATAGTGAATAAGTGCTCATGTGCTTAACCAGAACTATACTCAAGCATTAGTAGATGCTACTTTCTCAGTTCAAATTCTTTAGATGGATTTAATCTGAATGTTTTATGTAAGACAGTGAGTCTTCCTTTGAGCAGTGAGCTCTAGGAAGTGTGTTTGAATGCATGTGCATTCCTTATTTATTCTTCTTATACTTTTAATAGGGTATAACTTGTGGATTAACCTCCACCGTGGTTTTCCCCTAATAGGGTTTCCACGCAAAAATATTGGTGTTATGTGCGTTTCTGATGTGTTGTTGATTCATTCTTTCACTTTTATTAATCAAATATGAGAATAAAGGTTAATAATTTTAATAAGTTTGAAATTATATGTCAACTAATTCACCCCCCCTCTCAGTTGTTTTCCCTTGTATTTCCAACAGTTTATACTCTGTTAGAAGTATAAAAAGAATAAATGAGGAATGCACTTGCATTCAGGCACACTGCCTAGATATTACTGCTGAAATATAAAGGAAGACTCATTGTCTTATAGAAACATTCATATCAAATCCTTCTGAAGAATTTGAATTGAGATATTAGCTCTGCTAATGCCTGATTATAGTTCCGGTCAAGGACATGAACACTTCTTCACACTCTACTCTGCCTTTGAATGATCTAATCTTTATTCGCACATAGAACTTACACACTTTGCATCATACATATCTCAAATGAGATAAACAATCACATATATTTATCCACAACAAGTAATTACATTGCTTCATGTCAGCTTCAACAAAATAATAAGATGAATACAAACTGTTGACTCAATTCATAATCAATTCTTAATGCACACCAACCAAATTTGACCACAACATAATAGAGACCCAAAACAATATCCTCAAACACAAAACACCTTCAAACATTTTTCCATGAAGATCCACAACACACTTCAATTACCCTGTCGGCCATGAACATGAAAAAAATGAACACACAAGAGAAAATATCAGATCACGAGCACAACGATCAATGTAAATGTGCAACACAGATAGAGAATGATCTAGAAACATCAAAAAATATCATAGGAGCATACACAACAACTTAGATTACCAAAATCACATTCTCTTCTTCTAGGAACACCAACTACAGTAATAGAATAATTGTAGGAACACATAAACTCATAACTTGCTCAAATATTCATGCACACCTCTGAAAATTTTGGAGAATAAACTAGATAGGCTTGACAACAAAACCTTTAATCCGAAACTTCTGATCATCAATAGACTAAAATTTCCATCATACTGAACTTCACTACTTCACAGGCAGCCTGCAACTTATTTTATTACAATTTTCTCAATATCCTCGACATATACAGTCTTAAAGAAATTAATGCTAATAGTGTTGACATCAATGAAAACCACATATCATAAATGAAACCACAACATCCAATAGTCAAATACTTAGAGAATTCTAAGGTTAGTTTGTTGTTGAATGATTCAATTGCATTGAATATATAGATGTTTATCTTGTTGTCTTGTGTAGACTACATTCAAGAATCAAAAGGAGAGTGTCTAATACATTGTAAGGAGAGGCAAAAGTTTTAGGAGCACAACAATAGATCAATCCACATGCCCACAGTAGCTCCAAAATGAAGACCCTATGTGGTCACATTTGACACTATTAGATATCCTTCTTTTATTTCATGAAAACCTTGACAAAAGGGGTTTATATATAGAATATAGGTCTATAGAATACTATTTCTATATAAAGTTTTATGGAAAAAATTTGTGTCATTATTTTCTAAAAGCGGTTACCAAGGTGACTATGTTTGGATAGTCAAGTATAAATTACAATGAGAAAAGTCTCTTCAAACTTTATAAAGCAAAAAAGGTCTCAATGTGTTGAGAAATAATGAAAATATTGATAGAGTTGTGATAATCTTATAGTATTTTTTGTTTTTGAAGCCTCATAGTGAGCAAGGAATATCAAACCCTAGGAGGTTCATCATGAAAAAATATGGAAATTTTCAAGATATATGTTCTTGAATAACTCCCACTTGGCATTGAAAAGACAATGAGTAACCCATATTCAAATAGTGAATTGATCATAACAACAAATGATTTAAAGGTCTATCAAAAAATAAAAAAATTTGGCTCAGTCTTGATGTGTATGAGAGGTACTAAAATCCTATTTGGTCTTACAAAAACTAAGGGGTTTGTCCATTACTTTGAAATAGATATTAAGAATGAGTCAAAGGTTTTCATAAAAAATGAAAGGAAAAATATCTTTCTCACTAGGAAAAAAAATATAGACCATTGATATATATCAAAGGAATATTGTGAATTTTCTTCCATACCACTGTCATTTATACCCAAACACTAAGAGGGTTTCATGTGCATTAACAATGTTAGGATTTTTTTACAAGAGATAAAGGAAGATAGTTATAAATATGGGAAGAAAGGTATCACATGCTTGTTGACTACCCAACGATGATAGACCATGCATTAGAGCTAGGGTTTGTGTAAAGAGGTCTTCAAACAAACATTAAAATCCTAACTCCTATTGACAACATGCTTGTAAGATGAAAAGGTGATGAAATAAGTGATGAAGTAGATCAAAAATATTGATAAATTTATGTAAACAATGCAATCATAAAAAGTTAAAACGAATAGTGAGAAACGATCATCACAAGTATAGAACACATGACAACATTGTGGTATATTTTTAATGATAGTTCATTCAACTTATCCTTGAATAGATTTGGCCTCATCTAGAAGATCTGTGCTACTTCAGATTTCAAATTGACAATTTCCAAACCATGGTCAACAACAACCATGTCCTTGCACCATTCGATAACATTTTCCTCTTTGTCATTGTTCAAGATTTTTGGGGGCCCTTTCCTTTTTTGTAGAGGTAACTCTAGTCAACCAATTATTCAATGTGGTTTTTGGAAGACCCAACTTCTTTGCTGACCCCCTTATTGACATTATGTTGTCTTCAATGTCTACCATGAAAGATTCCATGTCAGTCGTGGACTATTCTCGTTGCACTAAAACATTCTTAGTTGAAACAATTGAATTCACTTGGAATACAAGTTCAATTGGTAGTGGAATGGGAATAACTTCATCCTTTTCACTATGTGGCAGCCTCACACCTCTCTTGTGTGGAGGAAATGTTGTTCGAGCCCTTTTTACAACTCACTTAGTTCTTGTTGCTACTTTTTTCATCTACATTGAGCCAAGTGTAAGAAAAATAACCAAAAAAAAAAACACATAGACATATATTAAAAGTAAAGGAGAGGGTCTGATGGTGGCAAGTTCTATTTTGTGCAAGGGTTCCATGCCAATAGATGACACATTGGCCAAAAACATGGATTGCATGCACCCTTAATTGATCATATCTCCAATTCTAACTCTTAGAACCCTTAATTGATCATGAAATATATATATATATATATATATATATATTAGATAAGGGGTTATATATAACTTGAAACAATATTATGATACAAAAAATTATAAACATTTCTGAATAACATTACAATATTTATATATAACTTGAAACAATAGTATGATGCAAATATTTATAACCCTTTTTGAAACAACATAATGATATTTATATATAACTTGAAACAATAGTATGCTACAAATATTTTTAACGCTTTTTGAAAGAACACTATGAAATTTATATATCTTGAAACAACAATTTGATATAACAAATATTTAGAACCCTTTTTCAAAAACTCATTATGGTATAAATTGAAACAAAATTATCATATATGTAAAAGCCATTGTAATTGAAGAAAAAACAAACCATACATCTAATTCATTTAAATGTAAATGAATAAAGCTATAAGAAACATCAGTATATATATCTTTGTCATATATTTATCTATCTCTACAATATATATATATCAGAAAGGGTTATAAATATTTTTATCATAATGTTATTTAAAGTTATATAGAAATATCATTATGTTGTTTCACAAAGGGTTATACATTGCTATCTTTTGAGGGTATCGTATACTCAACTTTTAAGGGTTTCATACACCTATCTTTTGGCCAATTGTGTGTATGTTTAAACTAAGGATGATAGGTGGAACAATATGTATCTATGCAACTGTTTCTGAAGAAAATTATGATATGTATAAACAAAAGCTTACAATAAAAAAAACCATAAATTTTTAATTAATTTTAATGTAAATGAACAAGGCTATCTAAAACATCAATTTCTCTATCTCTGCAATATCTATAGCATTTGAGGGTATCATATACTTGACTGTGAAGGGTTTTATGCACCTATCTTTTGGTTGACTATGTGAAAGCGTATAGTTAAAGGATGATATGTGGAATGGTACATATGTATGGAAATGTTCCTAAAGAAAAGCATGATATGTATGAATAATAGTAAAAAAATGCATACAAAGTATTCAAACATCTTTGAAATGTACTTATTGTGGAGCTACAATAGGTGTTTGAAGAAGTTTGGAAGAGCTCTCTTCAATTACTCTTGAACAAGTGTCTGAAAAAAGAAACTCAAAAATTTGAATTATGAAACAAGTAGCTTGCAATGCACATTTCTAGTCTCTTGTATAAATAATGGTTAATTGGATTCTATAAATTTGGAACGATAGGTGCAAGTGGAGATTTTTGAATTATAGGAGGGAATTTGATATTGCATTCATGGAATTAATGGTAGAAGTGATATGAATTGGGAAAGATATGGTACATATAAATTTGATTTGAGAGGTTAGAAGTTCTAGTTGGCAATATTATTTTTAGTGTGATTTGAAAGGTGATTTTTTTTTTTTTTGTTTTAATATTTTGTTAGGATTAATTAAATATAATGTATAATTGTGAAATATGGTTGAAATAATTAGTCGTTATTTTGTAGAAGTATATTTCATAGTGAGCTTAAAAGTTTGTTTTCAACTTTTGCAAGTAAATTTCTAAAAAGACTAGTATAGATGGATATGGTGGAACAATAATTTTGTTAATTAGAGATCAATAATAGAACATTTTTTATGTAATATGTTCAAATGTATTTCCAAGTCAATCAGTTGTCAAATGTATGGTGGTTGAAATTTAAATGTGTTATGTACAAGTCAACTTGGTTTTAATGTATTAAATCATATATTATGGAAATAAATATATCTATTTGCATTCACCTAATCTTGGGAAGGTGGCAAATATTTACTCTATCATTGATAGGAAATTTTCTTGATTTAACATTTACTTAAATCATATCATATTAATATAAATATTTGCAAAAAAATAAAATATTATATTGTTAAAAAGTGGGACCAGACTGTCAACTCCTATCCCCATGATAGAAGACCACTCCACCATCGGATCCTCTCCCTTAATAATGAATTCGAGGCCTTCTCAATGCTTAACATTTATTTCCATCTCTATCCAAACCCCCTCTTTCTCATCATCATTCACTTTGGTTGTTTAGCCAATATTATAGATGATGAGCTACAACTCCTTCTAGAAGGTATCCCCATAAAACCAATATATGAGACTCACAAAAATATGTACATCAACAATACAATGGACCATAGTGGCTAAGGCGAGGAGAAATTCATCCAAATCATAGAGCTGGTAGATTTAGTACCAAGAATGGTATTTTTCCTATTTTAAAATTGGAGACAACATTTGTATGGTGCACAAATATGCACCATCTAGAGACTTCCTTGGACGAATTTCATTCACTTAAAACCTGCTTTTGAAAGGGCATTAAAAACCTATAAGTGAAAATGCTTCCAGGCTTAGCACTGGAAATGTCATTGTGGTAGAGGGCACTGAAAAACACTCCACTCTTTCCACAATCATAAATTTCCAATGCCAATGCCATCCACCGCTCATCTCAGTCTCATGGCATTATGTACAGAGGTCCAGTTGATGTCATTATGTAGAGAGGGCCAGTTGATGGCATTATGTACAAAGGGCCAGTTTATATATATAATTGTAATGACATCTATGCTCGTGAGTTGTTTTATGGTTGATCCCAATATGAAAGTGTACTCTTGGTACATTTGTGATGTGGTTTTGGTAGCATTTTATTTGTTTCAAGACAAGTATAGAATCACAATCTACATGATTGTATTCAATTCTAAGATCAATTTAGAAGCCTAAAATATGAATAGCTAATATTAGAGCTATTTTATTGTCATATGCATGGTTGAAAATACTATTCAAATTGAGGGTGATAGTCATCTTACCTTTGTCATTTATCAAGTTAGCATGAAGGACTTCTCATGTATTGTGGTTTTAATAAAAAAATATTTTATAGATGACAATAACATCACCTTTGAATACATTTCCAACTTTGTTGGCATTGAGATGTTAATTGATACTGAGTCTTGGGTTGCAAGGAGTACAATAATATGAGTAATAATATGAGTTAGTTGATGAAGAAATGAGTTTAGATAGCACATATTTAAATAAATATTCTTGATTACCTTTTAGATGTTTTTTGTTGTATGATTTGTTTGTCTTGTTCTCGTCTTCTACTATTTTTCTTTTTCTTTTTTTGTAAGCAAAAATGTAAATGTTAAAATGTACAATGTAATATTAGTCATTTTAGAATAAAAATTTGAGAACTTATTATAAAGTGAATGGGAAATCTTATAGAAATAAAAGAA
Organism: Sequoiadendron giganteum; assembly: GCA_007115665.2. Lineage (NCBI taxonomy): Eukaryota > Viridiplantae > Streptophyta > Pinopsida > Cupressales > Cupressaceae > Sequoiadendron > Sequoiadendron giganteum. The sequence continues at coordinate 407,346,538 of CM021107.1, forward strand.
GTATATGTATAGTAGTTCATGACAAATTGCATGAGAAATTGTCATCCAAATTTAAAAAAAAAAACATGATAAAATGAATGTTTTTATTTTATTTTTGATATTGAATAATACTATTTTTTATTTATATTTGGAATAATTTTTAAAAAATACCAATTTTAAAATTATTGACTAGTTTTGTTTAAAACCTTCTATGACCTATTTATTTATATTTATTTTGATTAGCAATTTCAACCTTGACAAAAATTGCATTATGATCAATACGATGTGCTTTTGATTTATAGATGTGTTAGTGAATGAATTTATTGATATTCTTAAATATAATATTTTACTCTATTAAAGAAAACAACAAAAATCACAATAATTGGAGAAACCTTATTAAGTTTTCCTAAACATTAGGAGGGGCAGATCCCTCATAAGATAAGGTTTTATGTTTTGAGATGTTCTTTTAACCATAAAGAAAGAACGTTCAAGGAAAACTAAAATTAAAACAAAAAGGGGAGAAAACCTTAGATAGTTTTGCTATCTAATTTTCTCAAGAGGATCAATAGGTAGTTTTAATGATGTAAACACAAAGACCCACACCCTTCTAAATGAATCTAGTTTTTTGAAATATAAATATGTAAAGCCCAAAAATTTACACCAAAATAAAGTTAAGAACAAAACACTAATTTTAAATTCTGTTCACTTATGCTTGCAAAACTCTCAAGTTTGCTACTAACGCAGGCACTATAAGAAGGAAAACAACTTCCGACTAGACATAAACTATAACCATTTTAGTTAGGTAACTAAATTGCTTAGACCATCATGGTCAATTCAAGAGCAGACGTGGAATCCATGTCACCAAGGTACACTTCAATAGTTCAACCAACCCAAAGTTAATCTAAAACATTATATAGGTCACGCTAACAATAACATACAAACACACACATATATATATCAGTAGTAAACTCAAGAATAATAAAAGAACAAATCCTAGGGGCTAGACCTAGTCCTCGGGGGCTCGTCTCAGATGACCTTGCCTACGTATATAATTCGTAGAGGCACCATAGTTCGACAACTGGACTTCAACCATCTCACCCATAGTTGGATAGAAAATGACTATAATCCACTGAGTTAAGAAGATGACCCTAGCTCAATCACCATCATAACACCACATTGATAAATGTTAGACTTGATTCTCTATGCAAATATCATGTATCCCATACCAATACAAACTATAAGGGTTGGTATGCAACCCTTTCTAGGGTCCACTTCCCCAGACAGTTTCATGATCGGCTGCCACCCACTAAGGTGAAGCCGAGGGGGAGGGTTCAAAAGCCTAATTGAGGATACTTAACACCAATATCATGATGGTTTCATACCTATGTAGCGTAGAGAAAAAAAAGAAAGAAGTTAATCTATGAGATCTCCCGCTACAAGGGGAAAACACAGACAAGAGCTACAAAAGGGATCTCTCCTAATGTGACACCTTCTATGAGTAACACGTTATAAAAAAAAAATGATATACATAATATTTCGATGCTAAAACAAAAACTCTGTGTACGATGTTCATCCACTATAGGATAAGTATCAATATATGAACTATATCTCCTAGATAGCCTCCAAGAAGAACCCATTATATATATTCTAGGAGCTACATACGTGTTGATAAATGGCTTTTATCTGAAATAAAAGTTGTAACAATTCCCAATGTTTTGAACCCAAATTTTATTCTCATTTTATACCATCCCAAGGCCTAACTACCGAGAAGACCTCAATCTTAATCATGTATACAAAATCCATTAATAACCTCTAGGTTTAGGGAAAAAAAAAGCACACCAATCTATTAAAGAAGTCATAATGGGATACAGATCCCCAAATAAATACAACTAGTAAAGATAAATTAAGATAAATATTTTCCTACCAAGTGCACATTATAATGTTACCTTTTTAGGTCATACACAACACATTTATATAACTTGATAAGTCAAGACTATTATAAATTAATATTTATAGGCAACAAAATAATCTCACAACATTGAAACATTATTAAACTTGATATCTAAATTAACTAATCTCCAAAAGATAGGATCTTGCTAAGGGACACAAATTAATCAGGGCTCTCCAAAGTCTACCAAAGAAAATAGTGTTAAAGGAAGATCTGAATTAAATAATTTTCACTATTAATTTAACTTATTATGATATTGACTTGAGTATAAGCATATAACATTCTTATAATTTATACCATTATTAATTACTATATACATAATTAATTTAACTAAAAGTTTAAAGTATAATATAAATAAAGATGCTACATAAAACTCTCTAATTACTTGCCCGTTCTAACCATAAAATGCAAATTAAGCATTTATAATACACATGGTTCGAACTAAATAAATCTCACCTTTTTGTTTTTTTTTTTTTTGTTTTTAATACTCCTAGCCGGTATAATCCAGAATGTGTTTTGGGCATCTATCAAACTTAATGGAATATAGGAGGTTTCAGTAGTCATGCACACAACATGTGATAGTATAGACAAAGAAGTGAATTGTTTAATAAAACACCTTAAAACATAAAGTGTTTGAATAAACTACATCCTTATTTTATTTTTACCATTCACTTATGTATTTATTTATTTTCAGATGTTGTAATTGCAAGGGACCCGACAAACATGTATGCAATATGCAAAAGCATAGAAAAGGCGTGAAAATTGTTTGACATAATGCTTGAAAGAAATGTGGTCTCACGGAATGCAATGATCGCAGGATATACATGAAATGGATTTGTTGAACAAGCTTTAAAAAATAAACTTTCAGGCATATGCAATCGGCAGGTGTAGATATAGATTTTGAACCCCTTTCCAGCATCCTCTTTGCCTTTTCAAAAATGGGAGCTTTGAAATAGGGTATGGAAATTCATCATACGATGAACAATATAGGAGTTTTATAGATGTTGTAGCTGCAACTACCCCTGATTGGCATGTATTCAGAAAGGGAAGCATAGACAAGAAACATGAACTGTTTGATAGAATTCCTCAAAGCCCTATGGTCACTGGAATGTAATGATTGTAGGATATGCACATAATGGATTTGTTGAAGAAGGATTTAGTAACACTCAAACAAATGAAATTGGCAGGTGTAAAGCCAAATTCCACTACTTTTCCCGCACCCCCCTTCCTGTAATAAAATGAGCGCTTTGGAATAGGGCATGTACATCCATCAAAGAATAACACTAGTTGGGTTTCTATCAAATGTTATGTTTGGGAATGCTCTAGTAAAATTGTATGCAAAATGTGGAAGCACGAAAATTTAGTGATTCTCAGATATAACAAACATTTCTTAAAATTAACAAATTTAAGGTATAACTAAAATACATCTACCATCGAGCATGGAGTGGGTTTGGCTAATACAACCAGTACTTGTAAGTTTGAAACAATGTAAAGTCGATAGAGACAAATATAATCGGTTATTATTTTCAATCTTATAAAATTAGAGACAATGAAAAACAATGAAAAGGTAAATTACATATGTGAGAATGAGCTGCTTGTTTACTTCTAGTTCTATGAAATTAGTAAGAAAATGGTTCACAATGGCACCGTATGCAGGAGTGAACAGCTCGACGTTCAATTGTTCCACACTAGAAAAGGTTGTGTCTGCTACACCTAGAACGAGCTGAGCCATGGTAATATCTTGATTTTTTTGTCAAGTGCCTATTTCAACTTTCTTCTATCGATTCTATATTCCTCTCCTTTCTCTCTCCCCCTCAATTCCATGAGTTATCCTTCTAGTGCATTGTTACACAGTTCATGGGCCTTGACAACACTACCACGTTTTCAAAAATTCCCATCAAGGTGTCTGCAACTACCTCATGGATATTCATTCCTATGCTTAAAAGGGATGTCCTCCTTATTCGAAAGCTTTGCCCCTTTCTTTCCTTCGCGAGCTTATTAAGTCATAACTCTCCCTCCTAAAGAGCTGGTAACACCATACTTAAAAATGGTCTGACATTTCTTTACCATCCCCCCCCATTTAATGCTTCTCACTATCAGTATTTATTTTTGATATCGTACAATATGGATATTTTAAAAGTTAGCCTTACTAAACACTCAACCTTGCAGGAGTTTGATGCACCAAACCCCACTCAGATACAATTTTTCATGAAATCGACATCCTCCCCATACCTCATAAATGGCATAGGTTCAATGGACTGCAATTCAACTTCGAGAAGGGGATGGGAATTCATTATGGAGCCACCCACTTACTGTAAAAAAATACACCTCCCATCATGTATTAAATATTTTAATGGGACAGCTAAAGGTGGTAGCCTATATATGCCTAATTCATATGCAACACATAGGTGGGGGTACAAGTACAAAGAGCACCCATGCTGACAACTTAAACTACTCAGGACTTTATTCTTTAATCCTCGATATGAGTGCACAATGGAAAATAAATTATGAGAAGCTAGAATTCAATTTCCTAAACTTGGGATCATTAAACAATTTGTAAATATTGACTTGAATTTAAATTCATATCCAAGCCCATCATGGAGGATAATTGTTAAGTCTTCATGTTAATTATCCCTCATCTAGACACAACCCTTAATCTTAACATATCATACATGAATCTTTTAATGAATAAAACAAGAACATAACTACTATAATATTGTAATAATTATATTAATTTTATGATAGTAATGTCTTGCAAAACACTATTCTTATGATCATGAAATCAAGTAGATAACAATTAACAAAACCTAATATTATTTGTATATATGTATATATATCCAAAATATTTAATCCTCTTATAACAACTATCATTTTGAGCTAACAAGATTAGCTTCTTAGTTTAATAAGAAATATTACTTTTACAATAGTAATTTTGAACTTATAACTAAATTATACTAACCATTTAGTATAATTTCGTCTCAATATTTATCATAATTAAATAGAATAGTGACAATAATATTACCCTAATTATATTTTATGTATTTCTTAGCTCACTATATATATAATGATTTCTCACATCACTACTACATAAAATAAAGTTAACAATAATACCCACATAACACTCATATAACAATTCAAACTACAACAAACTTATAAATATTAAATAACAATATAATAATGTAGATCACAATTATTCACAATGGTAACTATCCAAATGACATCACTGCTTATACTCTACATCTCACAAATAACTAAATCACCTTAACCATAATTCATATAGGGCATTTTTACTAGCTACTAAAGATCCTGAGTTTGCCTCAAAGAGAACTGATCGAGTGGATAAATTATTGGGTGGCCTTACAAAATATTACAACTACAAAAAAAATCTCAATATTACTTTGTAAAAGAAAAATTAAAATTGATTTCTTTCACCAAAGAATATTTTGAAAATAATTGTGAATTTAATGCAAGAAAAAATAATAGCATAAAGGAAAGCACAATGACTCAACTTAAATGTTCCTTTTTATTGTATTTCAAAGATGAGCAAAAAATTGCTCTTGCCTCTACAATTTTCCTTAATCCCCTCTTCAAGATCCTAATAAAATAAGCCTTGTACATGTATACCTGTTTTCCTTTCTATAACCAACTTGTAACCAAGATTTTAAGATTAAATTATAATAATAAAATAAAGTAAACTTTACTTTTCTTTTTGAGTTATAAAATAAATTTCACTTTATTAAGCCATAATAAATTACTTAAGTTACAAAACTGATAAATTAATAGAGGAAAACAAATATGAATCTTCAACTTTACTGGAAATATGACTTGATCCTTATAAAAATTCTCTCTTTTGTAGCTTCAAGTTGTGGAGACTATGGTTGTTATGAAGAGAATTTGGCTTTGAAGCTCTTGAATTGCTTAGCCATTGATGTTATCAACTTGGTTCCTAGTAAACTAGTATTGATGAGGCATAATTTCTAAGTTATGAGTGTTTCATTTATCTTCCCGAGAGTGACTAAAATCTCTTTATGAAAACCTATCAATGAAGATGATATGTTGTTAAGATTCCTCATTGTATTTTCATCCAAAGTCTCCTTGAAAAGCTCCTCTATAATCATGCCTTTAAATCTCTTTTTAACAAAAAGAACATTAGCCAACTAAATTTTGTCTTCTTTGAGGATGTCAAAATCAAAGGATAAGCAGTTAGCCTCAATATTATACTTGATTAGAATATTTTACAAGCCTTTTGAATTCAATTATTGATTTCTCTAAAATTAATAATTTCTATTCCACACCTTTGAACAATGAAATAGATTCATTTTCTTTAAATACTTTGTTAAAATATATTTTAGAGACCAAGTCTATTTACATCTTCCTTTACCATCTCTTGAAGGTCTCTAATCAATACCTCCCAAACATTTTCTTTCTATCTTACAAGCTATTTTTTGAATCAGTTTCCTTTTTATTTATTTCAATTTTCTCATATAGTTTTATGGCCTCTTCAATGAAAATAAAGTCATCAAGGGTGATCTATTCTACCAAATACTTAGTTGTTCTACCATAAGCCTAATGTTTGTTGATTTTTACCACAGTTTCTTTACTTCTCCTAATGGAAAGATGGAAAAACTTGATGGAAATATATTTAGAGGTTGTTTTGATGTATCAACCATAAATTTGACATATGAGACCAAAACACACACTTGTTCCTCTAGCTACTCCCTAGTTTAATTTTAATTTTAGTTGTAGTGACCCTCCTGATGACACTTTTGTTTAGTTGTTTTGTTACAAAGTTAGCTGATAGACCTTTGATATTATGTTGTTCGATGTTTTATGTCATGATTTACATGACTGGTTGTGAAACTCGTTTCATGATACACTATATTATTTGATGTGATGCTTATTTTCATGAGGTGACATTTATGATGGTTATCTATGTTGTTATGTTTTACACATTATGATGTTATGTTAGTTAGATGTTACGTTAGTCGGTGAAGTAGATGATTTAGCAGTACTCATCAGTGAGTGCCCTGCTATATCATGATTCTTCTTCACAATGTGCTTTCATATTTATACATGTTGGATTAATCATGCAGTGTTACACAGCTTTCAAGTAGATGAATTGACTCCACTTGTTTGTCAGGTCTGAGCGTGCCATGACCCAATGGAATTATCGATGGGAGACAGACTTGTCCTATGTCCTTACCCTTTGTTCTTAAAAGAACGAGTATTTTTTGTCACCCTTTGTTGTCTTGTCACCTGTTTGTCATGTGCTTGTAGTCGTTTGTTTATAATTGAGTCTATAATGCTTATAATATGTTAATTTGAATTATTATAATGTTTTAATTAATATTAATGTTGCTTTAATTTGATTTAATGATGTAATTAAATTAAAGAAACTATTTTTAGTTTTTTATATGATTAAATTAAAATATTAAAATATCTTGTTTCGAAAAGTGCATTTAATTGTGAATTGATTCATTATTCACTTTTACATTTCAAAAATAGAACTTTGAGTTATGATCTTAAGTTGAATATCTTGTTAATATGTTGTGTCTATTGAGTTGAATGCATGCATTGCATGTTGAAACTGAAAGTTAAAATTGAGACTTAGGAATAATGGAAAAAAAGGATATAATCTGGAAAAATATCATTCTTGCAGAGAGAGATTTTGATTTAGAATAGTAGGAAACATAAAGATTGTTTTCAAAAGTTATTTTCTGTAATTTTTGGGTTTGTGGAATTAATCAAGGAAGCTACAAATTTTGTTCAAGATTGTGTTCTGATTGTGGAAATAGGAAATTTTGATCTACGGGGTTTCGCTGAGTTTTTTTTCCATTTTCAAGGAAACGCTTTCAAGTTCTTTTCTTGTTTAAATTCAAAGTTTATTTGTTTTAAACATGTTAATATGTTGTGAAGATTTCATCTTCAATCCCTGCTTTCACCATAGAAAATGAAACATGTTAGTTTCTGAATATTTTCAAATCATCGCGCTTGATTAAGAAACGAAAATAGTATTATGAAATTGATTTTTGTTACAAAAATAATAAAGAAGGAAACACTGTTATTTCTGTCAAACATTCACAACATCTTGGAATCTGATAAAATAACCATTCTATTCATTCTTGTGCCAAGGTCTTCCTTCATGCTTTTTCTTTTTGTTTGTATTTGGAATGGTTTATCCTTGTACTCGATCATATATACTTCTTCTACCAGTTTTGGGTCGTGCATGTATTCTGCATGCATAGGAAACTCTTTGTCATCATGCATGGTCAACTTATCTTTGTTATTCAATGAGAATGATTAGAACGACCATCGATTTATTTAGGCTTGGCGTAGAAGTCTGCAAACTCTGTTTTGTTTAGAATTTTATGGTAAACTTGGCTGTAGCAAGCCGTCTTTTCCTAGGAATCTTTCAATATGCATGAGTATCATATGGTGCACTCAGTGTGGTAGGTTAGCTGATCAATGGAGTCTCATGTTGCATGTGTTTCTTGTCTTGTCTATCGATGCAACATGAAGACTTGTCTGAAAAGAGTCTATCATTGTGCATTCTTGTATGTTACACTCGACTCAGTAGTCGTTACCAAAGGATTCTTTTGATATGCTTGTGTTTTTCTTGGTTTATTGTTGTTGATAGTCATCTTTTCGAAGGAAGTTTTCCTTTATGTGTGAGTACTATCTGGTCTTTTGTTGCTACTTGTCGACTTTTCAATGGAGTTTTTTTTGTTGGCACGTAACTTGTATGCTCGGTTTGATGCAGCAAGTAGTTTATTTTTAAGAAGTCTCTTTGAGATCTCATGGTTCTTGTTTGGCCTGTCATTGTAGTTAGTTGTCCTTCCAAAAGGATTCTCTTAGTATGCGTGAGCAGTGTTATACTCTTTGGTATAGAAAATCACCTACCTGATATTCGGTATTATTTGTATTCATTTGGTTGTAGTCATGAGAATCGGTGTTCTTGATTGGTATGTTTGAAGTAACCATGCATAGGGAATCGTTATCATATTCGGCAGTGAACTAGTGTATTTAAGTCAGTTACCATTTACTTAGAGTTATTAGGAAACAAGTAAGCCATCGCTGTTATGGTCACCTAACTCTTGCTTCATTCAGCCTTTAGTTGAAGAAACCTTCGTTTGGTGTTGTGTTTCTGTAACCAAACCTTAGATTTATCAGTGTTGATCTTTTTGATCCTATTAACCTGTTGTTGAACTTATGTGCTCTGTGAATGCTTGGTCTTTCTTCTTCTTTCTTGCGAGGTTTTTGCATGCCATAGTATTATCGACTCAACTTAAGTTGGTTGTATTTACCCTTACTACTTATTCATGGTTATCAAGGTGTTTGCATGATATTTTCCTTGCATGTTGATGTTTGTTTGTAATTGATCATAACTGGTAGTTCGTCGAAACTTGGAGTTAAGTTTGTAATTATAATTTATAGTATTATTAAATATGTCCTTGTTAATTCATACTATAGATTATTATAAATATTAATAATTTAAAAACACTAATATAGATGTACCAACATATTTAATTATGAATATTATTAATTTGATATGTTAAATATCTTTTATATGTATATTGGATTAAGTTATGGAGGTATTCTTGTATGATGTTATTCCTACTTTGTTGAGATGGTTGTTAACGTTATGTTCCTAGAGACTTGGAGGGTACTATGGTTATGATGTAGAATGACTATAAAAATTGCAAGGATTTAGACCATGCTTGTTGTGATTCACATCGTGATTTTGAGGTTATGTCAGCTCTATGGTTTGGAGTCTTTTGTCATGGTATTTTTTTTTGCCAGGCATGTTTTTTCTGAAAGGATTATATATTGGATCATTAGTTATAGGTCCTTGTTTAAAGAAGATCATGTTCATGTATTATTGCCTCCTTGTTGTAATCTGTTTGTGGAGTTGTACCTTAGGAAGAGTGGCTTCCGTTAGGGGCCGGACCTAGAAGAGGTTGCAGGGGTAACCTATCGAAATTTTGATAAAAAGTGATAATTAAAACATGTTGTAGGGGTTTGGGTAGTATAATAAACCTTACAAGATAATGTTTACCTCATCTTGGATTTTAACACTCGTTTAGGTTAAAGCAATTTGAGAAGGCTTGGAATGGAAACTTGAACACTTCGTCTTCTTGAGAAGTTATTCGAGGCCACATAGTAAGTATAGGGGTCGAGAGTCGTAAGAGGTTGCCAGGGTAACTCCAGTAGAGGGCCAGTAACCTAGGAAGGCTACCCAGGGTAACTTATCTCGTACATGTGATGACACTCTTATCCTAGTACACCTTGTGAGTTTTGTGTTGTGAGTCGCCTCTGGGGTATGTAGTTTTTAGTATGGAGTTTTGATTATGCAATTTATAGTTTCAGTTTATTGTTGTCCTTGACTGGTTCTTGAGTTGTCATGTGAGTCAACCTTGTAATTGCATTTGATTCTTTGTGAGGTCAGTTTGACTTGAGAACTTGTTTTGTCACCTAGCACGGGGGGTGGGCTTTCGAGCTCCACACGGTTGGGAGGAATATGCCACAACTCCATTGTGTCCCCATCAGGTATTTTGTTTGTGATAGGTTTTCTTGGTTGGATCCAGATTGCACAGTGGTTGCAGAGTTTAGTTCCTTTTGCAAATTTGTGGCATGGACGTCTTCTTTTCTCATCTCATTCTTCATTGTATTGCACTCGTGATGTACATGAGATGCCTTGTCTATATATTGTTTTATTCTGAGATTTGATATAATCTCGATTGTTGTATATAAACTCTTATTGTTATATTTATCTGGACATGAATTCCTCTTGAGTTAATTATTTAAATGGCTATTGTATTGTATTGTTGTTATTCATAGTAGCGTAGTTGTGGAACCTTGAAACGTTTATGGTTGTTGTTGTCACATGTTATTTCTTTTCAAAGAAAAATTATTCGGTTGTTTATGTGAATGCCATAACATTTTCTGGGTTCCACGATGGGGCGTTACAGCTTGGTATCAGAGCCAAGGTTCTAACACTGGGCGCTCTAGTTCATGCGAGCCCATTAGGTTGTCCTAGGTGTTAGATTCTTGTTTGTGTTATTTGGTTTTCCTTTTCATGAACTAAGACTCGAATTTTTCCTTGTGTAGGATCATGTCGCCAAGGCGAGGTCATTTTAGAGGTCGTGGATGAGGCCGAGGCAGTGGTCGTGGGGCTGATCATCAGAATACCCCACCGCAAGGTTCACATGGAAGTGAACATGGAGAGTAGCCTTGTCCTCCAACTAATGATAATATGGTTCTGAATCAGCCTGTCACAGGAGATCTTTTTCGTCCATTACTCGAGTAGGCTCTTTCTCATCTCGGGCCTAGACTAGAAATTAAGCAGGAAGTGGAGAGGGAGAGAGACAATACACCACGTAGGAGGACAATTTTGACTACAGAACAGGATGTCTTAGCTGCAAGTCACATGAAGGATTTGTTGAGAGCATGACCCCCTATGTTCCATGGTATTGGCGGAGGTTTGGAGGCAGAGACATGGTTATTGGATATAGGACAGTGTCTTTCCATGCCCTTGTATGGCAGTAACACTCGAGCGAGATGCACCATTATGCATCTTAGAGGTTTTGCCTCTACTTGGTGGCAATTGGAGGAGCAAAAGCTCCATTTGGAGATAGGGTCAGTATCTTGGGAAATGTTTCTGGAGCAATTCAAAGTGTGCTTCTTATCTGATCACTGGAGGCAGCGCTGAGTAGATGAATTTCATGACCTACGACAAATGACTATGACAGTAGAGAAGTTTGAGTGTAGATTCTACGAACTCAAACTGTATGCGGGCATTGTAGATGATGAGTCGATGCTTGTTCAACATTTTATCTGGGGCTTAAATGCCCGCATCAGTGGAGGAGTTAGAGTCTTCGAGCTGAAGACAATGGAGGTATCTGTTGAGAAAGCTAGGATTGTTGAGGAGAATCTGTCCATGGAATTAGGAGGACACACTGGAACTTTGATTGGTAGTGCATCTACTACTAGATTTAGTCTGTGCGGTGGTCAGGTTCAGACAGGTGGTTCCTCTTGGAACCAATAGGCACCCTTTAAGGGTGGACAACAGCAGCAACATCAATAGTATAATTATTCTCAGAAGAATAAGGGATCTTAGTCTTTGACAGGTAATGGTTCTCAATTTAGGAAGAATTGTAATTGGATGCACAATAAGCGTAATCGCCAGGATCAGCCTACTCAGAGTGCACAGTCAACAGTTAGTAGAGGCAGTTTCTAGAAGTCGAATGCACCATCGAGTGGCCAAGGTTTTGGTAGAGGCTTTGGTAGGGGAATTGGATGCTTTACATGTGGTTAGCAGGGCCATATAGCGAGGCAGTGTCCGATGGGAGGTACTTCTGGGTTTGGTCAGCAACCCGTAGTCTCCGAGCCGATGGTTGGCGATGCAAGACACTCTCATAAGGTCTTTGCTGTAGTAGACAATCGTTAGGTGGATCACCAGAACACTGTGGTTGAGTCTTCAAGTCAGTTACATGGTAGTAGAGTTTCTATTTTGTTTGATTCTGGTGCTTCTGAGTCTTTTATATCTCCTTCTATTGTTGAGCAATGCAGACTTGTGGTGGTTAAGAAAGGTGTTAGGTGGTAGGTAGAATTGTCTTCTAGGGCTAAGGTAGCAGTTGAATCCCTCATTCATGATTATGGACTTAGGATTGGATCATTACTTACCTCAGTTGATCTTCGAGTTACACCTCTCGGGTCATACGACATTGTTCTGGGAATGGATTGGTTGGAGTCCCATAATGCTGTGATTGATTGCTGATGAAAGAGTGTGAGTTGTTTAGATGACTTTGGTAAAGAGATAGAGATATTTAGTGTGCAAAAACCCTTCTCTTTGTGGATTATTTCTGCTATGCAGTTAAAAAGGTGTATGCGACAGGCTGTTAGTTGTTCACAACCATTGTTAGTGATTTGGAGGTAGGGGATAGTCGAGAGATATCTCTTGATGATCACCCTATTCTCAGAGAATTTGCAGATGTGTTTCCTAGTGACATTCTGGGTATGTTTCCCAAATGGGATATTGATTTTTGTATTGACCTTGTTCCCGGAGTTGAGCCTATATCTTGGGTTCCGTATAGAATGACCACTCAGGAGTTAGAAGAACTTCGTTTGCAGTTAGAGGAGCTTTTGGTGAAAGGCTTCATTCGACCGAGTGTTTGACCTTGGGGAGCACCGGTCATCTTTGTGAAGAAGAAGGATGGATCACTTAGATTATGCATTGATTATCGTTAATTGAATAAGGCGACGGTCAAGAACTGATATCCTTTGCCTAGGATCAATGACCTATTTGACTAGGTTAAGGGAGAAAATGTGTTCTCCAAGATCGATTTGAAATCCAGTTATCATCAATTGTGTATCTTTGAAGCAGATATACATAATACTGCATTCTAAAATCATTACAGGCACTACAAATTCATAGTGGTACCATTCGGGTTAACAAATGCACCATTAGTTTTCATGAGTCTGATGAATGGTGTCTTCTGCACATACCTGGACTGATTTGTTTTAGTGTTTCTTGATGACATTTTGATTTATTCTAGAAATATGAAGGAGCATGAGGAACACATGAGACATGTATTGCAGTGTTTGAGGGAGAACCAGTTGTTTGTGAATCTATCTAAGTGTGAATTCTTCCAAACTGAGGTGAAATACCTTGGTCATGTTATCTCTGGAGAGGGAATTGCAGTGGATCCTTCAAAGATTCAAGTTGTCATGGATTGGCCCATGCCTACCAATGTTTCTGAGGTCTGCAGTTTTATGGGTTTGGTAGGATATTACAGGCGATTTGTTGAAGGGTTCTCTAGAATTGCTCACCCTATCACTTCTCTTCAGAGGAAAGGGAAGAATTTCATTTGGTTAGATCGTTGTCAGTTGGCCTTCCAGAAACTCAAGGATAAGTTGAAGAGTGCACCTATATTAGTTGTTCCTAATCCTACCAAGGATTTTGTAGTATGTACTGATGCGTCCTTAGAAGGTCTAGGAGTTGTTTTGATGCAGGAAGGTCGTGTGATAGCTTATGAGTCTCGCAAGCTCAAAGATCATGAATTAAACTATCCCACTCACGATCTAGAGTTAGCAGTTGTCGTTCATGCCTTGGTTTGATGGCAACATTTTTTGTTGGGGCATCATTTTGAGTTGCACAATGATCATCATAATCTGTAGTACATATTTACTCAGCCTAATCTGAATGCTAGGCAGAGACGGTGGATGGAATTCTTGTGAGAATATTACTTTGAGGTCAAGTATATTCAGGGGAAAGAGAATGTGGCAGAGGATGCGCTTAGTTGGCGTAGACACGAGATATCTACAGTGACTCTAGTAGTTGATTTGAGGAGTCAGATAGTGGCAGCACTTCCTATTGTTAGGTTATGTCAGGAGGTGAAGGCAGAGTTGGATTTAGGTAGACCTTTGGAAGGTAGGTTTGCTGGTTATACATTCGAGACCGATGAGTTGTTGCGACATCTTCGTCATATTTATGTGCCACTTGTTGATGGACTTCGTACCTTGATTTTGTCTAAGGCACATCGAGCACCGTATTTAGCTCACCCTGGTGTTAAGAAGATGCATGCAGATCTTCGTCAGTTGTAATTTTGTCCAGGGATAAAATGTGATATTGCTGATTTCGTTGTGAGATGTCTTGAGTGCCAGGGGGTTAAGGCTGAGCATCAGCATCCCACAGGATTATTACAGCCTCACCTTGTTCTGGAATGGAAATGGGACATTATTTCAGTTGATTTTATTGTTGGGTTGCCTATGTCATACCATCGACATGATGCCATCATGGTAACTATTGACAGGTTGACTAAGGTAGCTCATTTCTCTTCGGTTCGTTCATCATATAATGCCTCTTTTGTGGCAAATATCTTCATGGAGGATATTGTATGTTTGCACAGAATCCCATGCAGAATCATATCAAATAAAGATCTTGTTTTCACTTCATCTTTGTGGACTTCACTTCAGCATGCCTTAGGTACACAGTTGAACTTTAGTTCAACTTATCATCTTGAGATAGAAGGTTAGACCAAGAGGGTTTATCAGGTGCTTGAATATATGCTTAGGACATATGTCATGGATCGATAGTCATGATGAGAATACTATCTCTACTTGGCGGAGTTTGCGTATAACAATGGGTATCATAGCTCCATAGGTATGCCTCCCTTTCAGGCATTGTATGGACACCCATGTAGAACTCCGTTGAGTTGGGATAGACTTGAAGACAAGGTACTTCTTGGACCTAACATGTTGCAAGATATGGAACAACAAGTAGATCATATCAGAGAGCATTTGGTTGTGGTGCAAGACAGACATAAGAAGTACACCGATGCTCATCGTGTTGATTGCTAGTTTTCTATTGGTGATAGAGTGTTTCTTCATGTGTGATCACGAAAGAGTCCAATACGATATGGAAAAGGCTCTAAGCTCGCACCCCGTTTTGTTGGGCCATTTGAGATTCTTGAGAGGATTGGTCCTGTAGCTTACCGACTTGCCTTGTCGCCTAGTTTGTCACGCATCCATGATTTTTTTTATGTATCTGTTCTTAGACCTTATCATCCTAATGTTACTCATGTGCTTGATTGGAATGCTCTATAGGTCGAGGACGGGTAGCTAGCTTTAGAGCCCATGGGCATTCTTCAGCGCAGGACACTTGCCCTCAGGGGTCGAGACATTGATCAAGTGAGGGTCCAATGGGACCCAAGTGATGAGGCTTCTACCACTTGGAAGGATGTTGTGCGTATGAGGGAATTGTATCCCTATCTTTTCTCAGGCTTTCAGGAGTTAGCCTCACCCTAGGGGGGGAGGATTTAGTGACCCTCCTGATGACACCTTTGTTTAGCTATTTTGTTACATAATTAGCTGATAGACCTTTGATATTATGCTGTTCAATGTTTTATGTCATGATTTACATGACTGGTTGTGAAACTGATTTGATGATACACTATATTATTTGATGTGATGCTTATTTTCATGAGGTGACATTTATGATGGTTATCTATGTTGTTATGTTTTACACATTATGATGTTATGTTAGTTAGATGTTATGTTAGTCGGTGAAGAAGATGATTTAGCAGTACTCATCAGTGAGTGCCCTCCTATATCGTGATTCTTCTTCATGGTGTGCTTTCATATTTATACATGTTGGATTAATCATGCAGTGTTACGCAACTTTCAGGTACAGGCATTGACTCCACCTGTTTGTCAGGTCTGAGCGTGCCATGACCCAATGGAATTATCGATGGGAGATAGACTTGTCCTCTATCCTTAGGCTTTGTTTTGAAAAGAACGAGTATTTGTCATCACCATTTGTTGTCTTGTCACCTGTTTGTCACGTGCTTACAGTTGTTTGTTTATAATTGAGTTTGTAATTTTTATATTATGTTAATTTGAATTATTATAATGTTTTAATTAATATTAATGTTGCTTTAACTTGATTTAATGATTTAATTAAATTAAAGAATCTATTTTTAGTTTGTTATATAATTAAATTAAAATATTAAAATATCTTGTTTCGAAAAGTGCATTTAATTGTGAATTGCTTCATTATTCAATTTTACGTTTCAAAAATATAACTTTGAGTTATGATCTTAAGTTGAATATCTTGTTAATATGTTGTGTCTATTGAGTTGAATGCATGCATTGCATGCTGAAACTGAAAGTTAAAATTGAGACTTAGGAATAATGGAAAAAGGATATAATCTGGAAAAATATCATTCTTACAGAGAGAGATTTTGATTTCGAATAGTAGGAAACATAAAGATTGTTTTCAAAAGTTATTTTCTAGAATTTTTGGGTTTGTGGAATTGATCAAGGAACTTGCAAATTTTGTTCAAGATCGTGTTTTGATTGTGGAAAGAGGAAACTTTGATCTATGGGGTTTTGTTGAGTTCGTTCTCCATTTTCAGGGAAATGTTTTTAGGTTATTTTCTTGTTTAAATTCAAAGTTTATTTGTTTTAAACATGTTAATATGTTGTGAAGATTTCATCTTCAATCCCTGCTTTCACCATAGAAAATGAAACATGTTAGTATCTGAATATTTGCAAATCATCACACTTGATTAAGAAACGAAAATAGTATTATGAAATTGATTTTTGTTACAAAAATAATAAAGAAGGAAACACTGTTATTTCTGTCAAGCATTCACAACATCTTGGAATCTAATAAAATAACCATTTTGTTCATTCTTGCACCAAGGTCTTCCTTCATGATTTTTCTTTTTGTTTGTATTTGGGATGGTTTATCCTTGTACTTGATCATGGATACTTCTTTTACCAGTTTTGGTTTGGTCATGTATTCCGCATGCATAGGAAACTCTTTGTCACCATGCATGGTCGACTTATCTTTGTTATTCAATGAGAATGATTAGAATGACCATCGATTTCTTTAGGCTTGGCATATAAGTTTGCAAACTCTGTTTTGTTTAGAATTTTATGGTAAACTTGGCTGTAGCAAGCCGTCTTTTCCTAGGAGTCTTTCAATATGTATGAGTATCGTATGGTGCACTCGGTGTGGTAGGTCGAATGATCAATGGAGTCTCATGTTGCACGTGTTTCTTGTCTTGTATGTCGATGCAGCATGAAGATTTGTCCGAAAATAGTCTAGCATTGTGCATTCCTGTATGTTACACTCGACTCAACAGTCATTACCAAAGGAGTCTTCTGATATGCTTGTGTTTTGCTTGCTTTATTGTTGCTGCTAGTCATCTTTTCGAAGGAATTTTTCCTTTATGTGTGAGTACTCTCTGGTCTTTTGTTGCTACTTGTTGACTTTTGAATGGAGTTTTTTTTGTTGGCACGTAACTTGTATGCTCGGTTTGATGCAGCAAGCCATTTCTTTTTAAGAAGTATCTTAGAGATCTTGTGGTTCTTGTTTGGCCTATCGGTGCAGTTAGTTGTCCTTCCAAAAGGATTATGTTAGTATGTGCGAGCATTGTTATACTCTTTGGTATAAAAAATTACCTACCTGATATTCGATATTCTATGTATTCGTTTGTTTGCAGTCATGAGAATCGGTGCTCTTGATTGGTATGTTTGAAGTAACCATGCATAGGGAATCGTTATCATATTCGGCAGTGAACTGGTGTATTTAAGTCAGTTACCATTTACTTAGAGTTATCAGGAAACAAGTAAGCCATCGCTGTTATGGTCACCCGACTCTTGATTCATTTGGCCTTCAGTTGAAGAAACCTTTGTTCGGTGTTGTGTGTCTATAACCGCACCTCAGATTTATCAATGTTGATCTTTTTGCTCTTATTAACCTACTGTTGAACTTATGTGTTCTGCGAATGCTTGGTCTTTCTTCTTCTTTCCTGCAAGGTTTTTGTATTCCATAGTGTTACCGACTCAACTTAAGTTGGTTGAATTTACCCTTATTGCTTATTCGTGGTTATCAAGGTGTTTGCATGATATTTTCCTTGCATGTTGATGTGTGTTCGTAATTGATCATAACTGGCAGTTCGTCGAAACTTGGAGTTAAGTTTGTAATTATAATTTATAGTATTATTAAATATGTCCTCGTTAATTCATACTATATATTATTATAAATATTAATAATTTAAAAACACTAATATAGATGTACCAACATATTTAATTATGAACATTATTAATTTGATCTGTTAAATATCTTTTATATGTATATTGGATTAAGTTATGGAGGTATTCTTGTATGATGTTATTCCTACTTTTGTTGAGATGGTTGTCAACGTTATGTTCCCAGAGGCTTAGAGGGTACTGTGGTTATGATGTAGAATGACTGTAAAAATTTCAAGGATTTAGACCATGCTTGTTGTGATTCACATCGTGATTTTGAGGTTATGTCAGCTCTATGGTCTTGGAGTCTTTTGTCATGGTGTTTTTTTTGCCAGGCATGTTTTGTCTGAAAGGATTATATATTGGATCAATTGGTTATAGGTCCTTGTTTAAAGAAGATCATGTTCATGTATTATTGCCTCCTTGTTGTTATCTATTTGTGGAGTTGTACCTTAGGAAGAGTGGCTTCCCTTACGGGCCGGACCCAGAAGAGGTTGCAAGGGTAACCTATCGAAAGTTTGTTAAAAAGTGATAATTAAAACATGTTGTAGGGGTTTGGGTAGTATAATAAACCTTACAAGATAATGTTTGCCTCATCTTGGCTTTTAACGCTCGTTTAGGTTAAAGCAATTTGAGAAGGCCTGGAATGGCAACTTGAACACTTCGTCTTCTTGAGAAGTGATTCGAGGCGACATAGTACGTATAGGGGCTGAGAGTTGTAAGAGGTTGCCAGGGTAACTCCAGTAGAGGGCCGGTAACCTAGGAAGGCTACCCAGGGTAAATTATCCCGTACATGTGATGACACTCTTATCCTATTACACCTTGTGAGTTTTCTGTTGTGAGTCACCTCTGGAGTATGCAATTTTCAGTATGGAGTTTTGATTATGCAATTTATAGTTGTATTTTATTGTTGTCTTTGATTGGTTCTTGAGTTGTCATGTGAGTCAACCTTGTAATTGCATTTGATTATTTGTGAGGTCAGTTTGACTTGAGGACTTGTTCTGTCTCCTAGCACGGGAGGTGGGATTTCAAGCTCCACACGGATGGGAGGAACGTGCCACAACTCCATTGGGTCCCCATCAGGTATTTTGTTTGTGACAGGTTTTCTTGGCTGGATCCAGATTGCACAGTGGTTGCAGAGTTTAGTTCCTTTGGTGAATTCGTGGCATGGATGTCTTCTTTTCTCATCTTATTATTCATTGTATTGCACTCATGATGTACATGAGATGCCTTGTATATATATTGTTTTATTCTAAGATTTGATATAATCTCGATTGTTGTATATAAACTCTTATTGTTATATTTATCTAGACATGACTTCTCTTGAGTTAATTATTTAAATGGCTATTGTATTGTATTGTTGTTATTCATAGTAGCATAGTTTTGGAACTGTAAAACATTTATGGTTGTTTTTGTCACATGTTATTTCTTTAAAAAAAAAAAATTATTCTATTGTTTATGTGAATGTCATAATGTTTTTCAGGTTCCATGACGGGGCGTTACATTAGTTCTCTACGAATTCAATAGTTGATACCTAGAAGTTGTGGATGTCACTTTTGCATGTGATTCAATCAAGATCAACTTGAGAGGTCCATTATAATCTACCTCTATCATATTTTCTTCATTTTCATCTATGATGGGCTCTATGATTCTACAAACTATTCTCTAAAGGAAGGATCAACCATCAATCTTGAAGTATCAATTTTGTTTAAAACCTTCTATTACCTATTTATTTATATTTATTTTGATTAACAATTTGAAAATTGGAAAAAAATGCATTATGATCAATACAATATGCTTTTGATCTATAGATGTGTTAGTGAATGAATTTCTTGATATTCTTAAATATTTTATTATTTGAATCTATTAAAGAAAACAAAAAAAATCGCTACAATTGGAGAAACCTTATTAATTTTTCATAAATATTTGGAGGGGCAGATCCCTCATAAGATAAGGTTTTGTGTTTTGAGGACTTCTTTTAACCACAAAGCAATAATGTTCAAGGAAAACTAAAATTAAAACAAAATGAGGATAAAACCTTAGATAGTTTTGGTACCTAATTTTCTCAAGAGGATCAATAGGTAGTTTTAATGACATAAAAACAAAGACCCACACCCTTCTAAATGAATTTGTGCTTTTGAAATATAAATATTAGAACTAAATCAAATTGCCCAATATTAATTTCTATAAGAAAACTAAAATTGATTTCTTTCACCAAAGAATATTTACAAAATAATTATAAATTTAGTACAAGAAAAAATTAATAGCATAAAGGAAAACACAATGACTCAAAACTTAAATGTTCATTTTTATTGTATTTCAAAGATGAACACAAAATCTCTCTTGCCTCTATACATTTTTTCTTAATCCCCTCTTCAAGATCTTCATAAAATAAGCCTTGTACATGTATACCTATTTTCCATTCTATTATCAATTGTGACCAATTTTTTAAGATTACATTATAATAGAAAAATAAGTAAACCTTACTTTTCTTTTTGAGTTATGAAATAAATTTCACTTTATTAAGTCATAATAAATGACTTAAGTTACAAATTTGATTAAGTAATAGAAGAAAAAAAAGATGAATCTTCAACTTTGCTGAGGAGATGGCTTGCTCCTTATAAAACTTTGTTCTTTTGTAGCTTCAAGTTGTGGAGACTATGGTTGCTATGAAGAAAATTTGGTTTCTAAGCTCTTTAATTGCTTAGCCATTGATGTTATCAACTTGGTTCCTAGTATACTAGTATTGATGAGGCATAATTTCTAAGTTACTAGTGTTTCATTTATCTTTCTGAGAGTGACTAAAATTTCTTTATGACAACTTATCAATGAAGATGATACGTTGTTGAGCTTCCTCATTGTATTTTCATCCAAAGTCTCCTTGAAAATCTCCTCTAAAATCATGCCTTTAAAGCTCTTTTAAAAAAAAGAACATTAGCCAACTCAATTTTGTCTTCTTTGAGGATGTCAAAATCAAAGGATAAGCAATTAGCTTGAATATTATACTTTACTTTATCATAATATTTTACAAGACTTTTGAATTCAATTATTGTTTTCTTTAAAATTAAGAATTTCAATTTCACGTCTTTAAACAATGAAATAGATTCATTTTCTTTCTTTATTAAAATATATTTTAGAGACCAAGTCTATTTACATCTTCCTTTACTATCTCTTGAAGGTCTCTGATCAATACATGTACCATACATTTTCTTTCTATCTCACAAGCTATTTTTTAAAAAATTTGTTTCCTTCTTATTTATTTCAATTTTCTCATATAGTTTTATGGCCTCTTCAATGAAAATAAATCCATCAAGGGTGATCTATTGTATGAAATACTTAGTTGTTCTAGACCATAAGCCTAATGTTTGTTTATTTTTATCATAGTTTCTTTACTTCTCCTAATGTCAAGATGGAAGAACTTGATGGTAATATATTTAGAGGTTGTGCTGATGTATCAACCATAAATTTGACTTATGAGATCAAAACACACACTTGCTCCTCTAGCTACTCCCTAGTTTGATTTTATTTTTTATTTCTCTACTAATTCAATAGTTGACAACTAGAAGTTGTGGATGTCACTTTTGTGTACATGGTTCAACCAAGATCAACTTGAGAGACATTATAATCTACCTCGATCATATTTTCTTCTTTTTTATCTATGATGGGCTCTATGATTCTACAAACTATTTTTTAGAGGAAGGATCAACCACCAATCTGAAAGTATTATGAGACTTCTTTGGTTGAGGAGACATTTATAGTATTTTTATTTCTACATCAAATTAAAGATCAAGTACCTAGGTATATTTCCTTTTCTTTACAACCATCTCCTTTAACCATGTTGAGGGAGAGGCTATAGATCTTGGCTTAGGACTAGAGCAAGATGAAGGGATAATAGATGGGATGGTGACCTTAGGTATAGTGTTGACCCTATATTATTTGGTAGTTACTAATGAGTGTTGGAAACATGAGCATGATGACATGTGTGGTGTTATTATTGATGGGAACCCATTGTAGAAGTGATGGTTTATTAGTATGAATATAGTATGGAGTAGACCAAGTGTGTTTCGGGAAATTGGCTAAGTCCCGGTATGCATTTTTGGTGCTACAGAGGAACAATTTTTTGGTCAGGATTGTTATGCTTTGCATCATCTAGTCATGCAGTTTTGAGGTGATAATGGTATGTATTGAAGGTCTGTATATCCAAATTTTAAAATTTCTATGTCTTTCGTAGCTGAAGATATTGATGACAAAGTATCAGACTTAGTAGAGGAAGAGTTATAGGTGCAAACTGTAAATCAGAATGATCTGTATTGCACCACGAATGATTATTATGTTGTGTGGTTTTGAGGAATTTTTTGAAGATGTCAAATGTGTGTGCACTTCAGGTGTCAATAGATTTGGTGGTTTGCATGTTGAGTTGTGAATGAGCAATTTTTTCATTCAATTGTTGCTTCACCAGTTTTGTTGTGCAGTGTTGACCTAAGGGTTTTGGGGTTGCGTGGAATTGAATTGTGTAAAGAGTGGATTCATATGAGTGATTATAGGTCATGTCAACCTATTTTGGTGAAGAAAACATTTTTGTTTCTTCCACAAGGTATGTATGATGGAGTTTTGAACCAATGGGTTATTGTCTTACATGGTTCATCTAATTATGTCGACCTAATTGATGGTATGAGTGTTTGTAGAATATATGCATGCATAAAAAAGGTCAATTCAGTTTTGTGGTAATGTGTGTGATTATGTAAAATTGTGATAAGTGCGAAAGGTGATAGTGGTGAAGGATGAAGTGTGTAAAGTCAGTTTAAAAAAGTTAAAGAACATCTCAAGGAAAAAAATGAGCACCTTAAGCAATCAAATGAGATAATCACTAATTTGAAGGTGAAGGTTGAAGAAGGAAAAAGAGTTGAAGACTGCTTTAATACCAAGTTGAAAGACAAGTCTAAAAAATGCTCAAATCTTGAAGAAGTTGTTTCTTTGAGGAAAGATCTAGAGAAAGCAAAGAGTCAAGAAGACAAATTCAAGAAGAGCTCTACCTTGCTTGATGATATGCTTGCTATTCAAAAAGATTTAAAGGACAAAGAAGGATTAGGATTTGAAAAATGAGAAAACTCAAAGGAAAATCATACTCCAAACAATGTTGAAAATAAGAATAATAAACAAAGGAATACTGGAGATAAAGAGAGAAATTTTAAACATGTCTAGAACAAGAAGAAAGATTTCAAGAGATCTCCTATCAGACAACTAGTTGCACACAAGTACTCATCTTTTAATGGTTGTTATTATTCTTGTAATAGATTTGGAAATAGAGCTATAAAATGTAAAAGTAGGATGAATCAAAATTATCAATCATTTTTTGGTCAATGCTATGCACACAATAGCTTTGGTCATAAAGATAGTGAATGCAAAAGACAAATGATGAATGGTTACAATAATTGTAACATGTCCATTTTTCTACCTAGTAATTTTACTAAGTTCTACCCACATGTAAATTTTCTATGCAACTAATGTGATGAGCAATAAAAAATTTCTTTTCTATTCAATAATAAATACATCATTTGAAACATAACTTTATCCACACTTTTCCATTGCATAATCAGAGAATCATTCCAATAATATAAGTATGATTTAACTTTACATATAAATATATTCAAGATAACATTTCACATTTATAATTTCCATATAGATGGTAATATGATTGCATACATGGCTTCAACAAGCTTACATGAACAAAAAATACAAATGGTTCAAAATGTCCTTCTCTCAAATCTTGGCTACCAACTACATAAGGAGAAACATCACTCAAGCACTTTCCCACCAACCATGGACTTACTACAGTCCCCCGCACATCTACCAAACTTGGTAAGATAGCCCTCCCTTCGACGAAGATTTTGTTTTGGTAACCTCATCCTTCAAATAGCCTTTTCTGAGCATAGTGATGCGTCCTACATATCTAGAGCTACCACAATGTCTATTGCCTCATGTATGATTACCTCAGCCTAGAATGTAAATTGGATCACACAGTGAATTGATAGTGTAGATAGTAGCTACCTACACTACTTTGGCCAAATATTCATCACCCAATAACTTTGAGTGAGGTCATATTGTAGAGAAGGGGGATTCACTACTCACGAGTCTCTTTATTCTTGTCATCCCCCCTCAAGAATAACCAAAAAAAACAATTAAATAATTGAATTCAATAAGCAATTGATAATATAAAATAGATTTACTTACACTTAAAATTTTAAATAGATATGAAATTTGTGAATATTTTTTTTCTAACTGAACAAGGAAGGCTTTACAAGGTAAATGTTGTGAAGCTAATTCACTATTTACATTTTCAAATTGAATGAAGAAATTTTAGTGTTCACATTAAATATACCCACAATACAACATTGTATTAACATTACTAAAGTATAATAGTTTAGCTAATGAAAATAAAATTAATAACTAGAACACCACTACTCAAATAAACAAACTTCCATATTTTCTTCATTAAGCCTGAACGACCTTGTTCACGATTGAATATTAAATGTTACACAAATATTGATTTGAGAATATACTTCTATAATTGTATATATACACACCAAATCAAAGATTTATAAAAATTAACTAAACCACAAGTGGAAATAAGATATCTAGAAGTGAACCTTTAAAATTAACACTATAAGATTTTATTTTAAGATTTCCAATCTAAAATCAATATAAGAAGATGCACAACAAAATTAGAAGATGTACAATGCATTTACATAACTCTAAATTTCATATTATACCTTTCCTTAAATAATTTAGATGCTTATATTGATAAAGCTATTGAATACTAACAACAAATCAAAAACATAACTAATAATTAAAGTTCCATTACTTAAATTATATACTTAATATTTGCACGTTACATATACTCACATAAACTTGTTCATAATAACATAATCAACATATTTCCAAACACATGAAATATAAAGTGTAAAACTTAACTATTTTACTACTTTATTCCTATATCACATAAAAAAACAAAATTACATTTCACTCCGAATTTATTGTTTTCCCATATTAGAATTTAATTACTTGTAATCAAAATAACTTCAGGAAATATTAATAGCACTCTATAATCATTCACTACCATTTTTTTTACAAGAAGCTCTTTAAGCCGCTCTGTCCGACTCACGTGGTCTATGTAGGATGACATAAATTTGCAAAAAAATAAAATCTTTCTTATAACCATTATATGGATAGCGTAGAGTTCAAGAAAGGACATTTATGTAGTCATAACGGCAAATATATCCTTCATGGAAGCAATAAAGGTTTATATGATTTTATGATTTACATAGAGCAATGCTCCTCCTCCATAGATTATATTTTATATTATTATTTGATCATTGAATTAAATGTTTTTTTTTATGTTCTCCCTGTTAATTACACTAGTATATATATATTATTATTATGTGTCTTTCTCTTTTGAAGAAATGCAACAAAAATTATTGTTTCTCATAGAAAATATTTTTAGTATGATGGTTTATGATAGCATAGGTCAGGGATGAGAACTCAAGTAAATTTAGGTATATCTGAATTATTAAAGGGTTTAGTAGATGTTTTAATGAGATGTCGAGGGGTATTTCATGGCTAAAAGATGCATTTTTAAGGAGGGCATTTTTCCTATAATAAATTACATATGAAGTCATGGGATCTTGCTTTTGACAACACATACAACCCACTCAAAATAGTTCTTGTGTGAAAAGAGTATCACTTTTTCATAGTGAATATTGTATTGTATTTTCTCTGAAAATGACAATGCCATTGTAAAATATATATTGCTAGCTTAGTAACTATGCATCTTAGTGAATCATGTCATCTCATATTTGTGAATGCTCATCTTGAGTAGTCTCTACCATATATAATTCCTTTGGAGTTTGGAGAAATTAAATGGTTGACTCATATTTTCTTTATATTTTATTCTTTTGGTAATCTATTTATCTAAAAATAATTGATCAAAATCACAAATGTTATTAAACATAACATAAAACTATATATTTATTAATATATAGTTCTAAAACCCATTAACAAATCTTAGCTTATGCCCTACAAATAGTATAACACATATTATTTTGTGATTTAATAAAATAATTATTTTACTAATTATTTGATAAGACAAATTCATTTATATGTTTAATCTATTTTTTATTTTATAATATTAAGTATTTTTTTTGATATGGTAAGCAACATTTACAGGGTGTTGTACCCTTTACACAATGATCCCATAGGGCCAAAATAGATCAAGTCCACAATAACATAGAACTAGTCACAGAACAGGAACAACAACAAAAAAACACTAACTATGAATAGACAACAAAAGCACCAAAACACAAAAAAATAAAAGCTAATTGATATTATCCCAGTTTTTAGACAGGAGTCCCACAACATCGTCACCGACCCACTCCTAGTTCTCCTCAACATTCTTTCCCTCTAGCTCGTCCTTGATCACCGTCGATAGAGTACTGGTGACGAAGTGAACCAGCTTCATAGTGAAGCGGGTTAGTCCCCTAAATCTTTTATCTAGCTTGCCCATTCTTTCTTTAAGCACACGTCGTTCCTCTCACTCATCAACAATCATTGGTTCATCCATAGTCTCAACATCAAGAGGGTGCGAAGACTGAGAGGCCAAAGTTTCTTTCAACTCTTTTCTACTATCAGGGATGGTGTGGGGTCCTTATGTGTTATCCTCCTCCTTGTGCTCTTTACCATCTGATTTTTCCTCCTCTGAATCACCAATAATCTGTATTTTTTTGTTATTCTTTGCCAACCTCCTGGACCTCTGAATGGAAGTATCACCACCTGTCATGACCGTTGCCTCCACCATTGTGTAACCTTTGCAATATTTTCCCACAATGTTCTTAGCTCTACCATCTTTCACCATGGGTTCCATTAAGCCCTTTTTGTCACCTTTTCCCTTTCTCTTAGGAGTGGCTTTGTAAGCCGACTTGGCCGAGGTGGCCTTGAGCTCACACAGACTGGCCGCCGCATTCGTTTGAGCTTTACCCTTAAAGCCTTTGAGTTTTTTAGCAGCTTCCTTAGGTTTAGGATTATCAGAGGCACACAAATGGGGTTTTTGGATGGGGCTCTTAGACTCAGTAGGGGAAATTTTGGAAATGGTGAGGAGTTCCACTTCCTCAACATGAAACATTAAGATGGGCTTAGGTGGGCATAAGGCCAAGTGGAAATGGTAAAGTATCATGATAAGCCCTTGGTGGGGCGGCAAAGGAGGGACATCTTTCGAGCTAAGACTAGCAATTTCCTTGCATTTTTCCATCGAACTCTCCAAATCCATAAGCAGAAAGAATGGGAAACTTACAAGAATTTTGTGTCTAAGATGATTTAACAAAGGGAAGTGGTAGAAAAAAAAGGTTTTAAATCTACCTTCAAGCGTGAAATACTTTATGAGGTCCAAACACACTTGATCCTAGGGCTATGGAAGGGCCTTGCGATCAAAACCAGACTGGTTGTGGACCGATTTCTCACTCCCTATGAAGAACATGTTCATATTGTCATTGTTTAGAGTCCTAGTGTGTTTGGAATACTTATTTCCCATGCTCTGCATCTCAATAGCTTGTGCAATCACCTCTTCACTAACATCAAAGGATAATCCTCCTAGTGTCACACGTTGATCCTTCCGGGAGTTGAAAAATTGCACGGACAAGTTAGGGTCGTGACCCACAAGGTTCTCGGGGAGCTAAACCACCCTTAGCTAAGATGTGCCAAACCAAAGGATTCTTCTTGAATTCCCTGTTGTTATCAGAATTGATCTGCACACAATCGCCACCCATGATTTCAACCTACAAAGAATAAAAGAAGAGAATATGCAAAAGTAAAAATCTAGAGGTACTGGCTTTCATCACACAATGGATATTTGGGAAGTAACGACTATTATGGATAATCAAGGTCGTGTGCAAGTCACATGTGTGAACATGATAATCAACTTTTACAAGTTGATCGATATCATTAATGGGGATCCTAAGGTGATTACGGTTAGCCATGCTAGATATGATGGGAAAGTGAGGTTCATTAGCCACATTGTCATTGCACAAATTATAAGGCTAAATGGCCACAAGGATAAATTTAGTAATAATGAGGTGAGTGGGTTTAAAGATAAGAGTTAAATTAGCGAGGATGAAAAAGAAAAAAGGGAGCTTTCCCTCATAATGAGCCATCACATCAAAATTTAAATTCATGGCCTTGGGAATGAAATGATAGATAACCACAATCTCCATAAGGAGATATTGCAAAGTACGACCCTTCAGATTCATAATAACAAAGTACTCATCATTTTTCCTTGTAAAGCCATCTTCTTTTAGCATGGGTTTAACCTACAAATTTGGATTTCACCACTCGTATACCACGTCAACTTACAAACCCATCCACCAAGCCCAAAGACCAGCCAAGTGGACCCTCCAAACAATTTGCATCATCATGAAAATTGAGGGTTTCGCTCTTTCAAGATGAGATCTTGAATTTTTAGCAGTAAGTTCCCCATATTCCTCCAACATTTAGAATACTTCTAAGAGGTGCCAAAGTTAGCAAAGTCGTACGCCACTTGGTTACCCTCCCTATAGATGTGGGTGATTTTCCTTAGCCATAATTTAGATAAAGTGAGCCTAATATCAAGGAGGACGTCCTTCATACTCCAACCAAGCAGTCTACCAAAATTAACAACATCAGTAATGGACTTAGAGTCACCTTCAATGTGAAGGTTTTCAATCCCCAAAGAAGTAGCAATTTGAAGGCCCTTGAGTAGTGCATGAGCTTCCGCAATCAGATAAGATTGGAATTTGATTCTGTGTATGTTAGAAAGTGTCAATCAAATTAAGTCTAAACTAATACACCAATGAAACATTAGATTGAAGAAATCAAATTAAAGAAAGTAAATGCAAACTCTAAATCGCAATTTCTTCAAATTCGTCCCATTGTCCTCTATCTACAAGGATTCGTTTCAAGATGCTTGCTCTCAGTTATTTAAAACAACAGCTTATGGAATGGCAACTTGAAAAAATGAGATTAATAAAAATGCATATGCATTGCTACAAGATTAAGCTTATGAAAATTGAAATGCTGTGAATACGACTATAGTGACTACGCATGACAATATGAGATTCGAGGTCTTTTTCCCTCATAAGAGGGTTGTATTTATAGATTTTTGAAGGTAGGAATTCGATTGGCCAAGATTGACGGTTGAGTTCAAACCTTTT
This sequence comes from Sequoiadendron giganteum, assembly GCA_007115665.2. Classification (NCBI taxonomy): domain Eukaryota; kingdom Viridiplantae; phylum Streptophyta; class Pinopsida; order Cupressales; family Cupressaceae; genus Sequoiadendron; species Sequoiadendron giganteum. The sequence continues at coordinate 407,376,238 of CM021107.1, forward strand.
GAAATGAACGGTGAGAGATCGAGAATTCAAAAAGGAGATGGAATTCTGAGAGACGAATGGAGAATGAAGAGACAATTGAAAGGTGTCTCTCATAATTAAATAAATAAATATGTAATTATGTGTGAGAGAAATGAAAAGGCTTTAATTAAATATTGCAAATATTTAATTATGTGAGAAGGGAAAAGGCCTTTTAATTAAATATTAAGAATATTTAATTTTGTGGGAAGAGTGAGAAATCTAGAAATGTGTTTTAATTAAATATCGAAAATATTTAATTAAATGTGGAGAGAAGAATATTATTTAAATTTAGAATTTAAACCTGTGATAATTAATGTAAATAAATTGTAAAATCTATTTAATTAATTAAGAGGAAGGTAGCATTAATTAAATAAACTTTATTTATTTAATTAAATTAGAAGAATTAGAAAAATGAACAATATAAATAAATAATTAGATTTATTTATATGTAAATGACTTAAGAACATTAATTAAATAATTCATATTTAATTAATTAACAGGTTTGATTAACTGTGACCATTTTTAGATGCGTACATTTTGCCCCTCTTTGAAGTGATGTGTTTCACGCATTGCTTCAAAGAAATTTCCCCTGACTTTGAAAAATTTACTGATGATGCTATATGCCCCCTCGGGTGATGAATCAAATAAAGATGATTTTTGGAAATTTTTACTGATTTTTCTATCTGATTCATTGACCGATAAAGATGATTTGATGAAAACCCCTATTGAAAGATTGATATGAAGATGAAGAACTTTGATTTTGCCCCGATTGATGATGCTTTTTTATTGATAAATTTTCTTCCATGCGATATGGAAAACAAATAGTAGATTTGATTTGATTGATAAATTTGCTTCCATGCGATATGAAAAACAAATAATAGATTTGATTTGATTGATAAATTTGCTTCCATGCGATATGAAAAACAAATAGTATTGATAGATTTGTTTTCCTGATTGAAAGTCAAATTGAGTCATGATGACTATTAAATTTGTTTCCATGCGATATGAATAACAAATAGTATTGATAGATTTGCTTTCTTGATTGAAAGTCAAATAGATTGAGTCGTGATGACTGTTAAATTTGTTTTCATGCGATATGAAAAACAAATAGTATTGATAAATTTGCTTTCCTGATTGAAAGTCAAATAGATTGAGTCACGATGATTGTTAAATTTGTTTCCATGCGATATGAAAAACAAATAGAAATTGATTTGAACTTGCTTGATGTACTGATTGATTGATGATATCCATTACAGATTGATTTGCATGATTGCTTGATGATATTGATAGTGTTTTTGATTAGGGAAGGATACATCCCAGAACAACACAAGGATAGGGAAGGATACATCCTGATGATTATGATGATGATCGAGGCTTGCAGTAAGGCTAGGAACAAGACCAAAGGTATGATTAAATGATTTGTGCTAGATTGAATTGATTGATAAGATGAGATTGGAAGAAATGATTGAGATGATAATGAAAATGAGATGTAACAAATGTCCAGTCATACTCAACCATTGTCAGAAAAAGATATTCAAGAATGTGATCAACCCTCAAAAATCTATTAAAAAGTCCCTCAAAATGCAAATGAATTATGCAATCCTAAATGAAATAATGAACCATTCTCCTTGTTGCCATTCCCTGTTGTGTTTAGTTGTCATCATTGAGCCTTTTGATATGTTGAAAGTTAGTACAAGCATCAAAGGGTATGTTAGCACCAATGATGACCTGAGTACTTCTTTCATAATGTTTGATGTAGCAAGTTAATAGAATCATCGAGGTATAATTGAACCAAGATGACCTGAGTATTGCTTGCATAAACAGACAAAAGTTAACCATTTTCCTATGCGAATTCTGAAATGTCATCAATGATACTTTGTAGAGCATGTCCCACGACACAATACTAATGATTAACTTACAAACAACAAATAAATAAAAATAATACTTCTTCCTTGTGATTCTAGTTCAATACATCATTGAACCACTCCAAAGATATGATGTCATTAAATATCAAAATAACAATTGTAACTTATGCTTTAATTTTTCCATTCATTGAATTCAGATTAAGTCATCCAGTTTGTTTTAGTTTCAATGTATGACATGTCTCAAAGTTGTTTTGACCAGGCTTGATTGGATATTCGATTGTTGATTTGATACTTGATAAATGACACATGTTGCTTGTTTGCTAAAAAAAATATGATTTCCCCCAATGAGTTCAAAACTTTTCCCCTAGTCTAGGGTGAGACACGACCATTTTACTGATGAAAGCATATGATTTATTGATTTTTCTTTGGATTTTAGGAATATTTTGATTTTTTTTGAATTTTGATGTTTTCTAATTTTTTTGGATTTTGATGATTTGGATATGGACATGCATGACTATATCAGTGCTTTGTTTTGAGATCTTGTTGAAAACCAAGCTAAGGTTGATTGATTAGATTGATGAATTAATAGTTTGACTAGTGTGTTAAGCCAAACGAGGCGATAATGGATTTGTTAATTTGGCTAAGTGTGTTAAGCCAAACAAAGATGATAATGAATTTGTAAACCCAAGGAAGTTGTGTTATCCTAGAGTAAACTCATTCACAAGATGATAGTTTGACTAATTGTGTTAAGTCAAACAAAGTGATAATTGATTGTATTCGATTGATCAAGATTGATGAAACTTGATTTGGAACAAAATTATTTTGATGATTTGATGTGACACTGACACGCAAGTTAGATGTGATTGATATGAATTGTTCAGATTGATGTTTGACAAAAGATAAAGCTTGATAAGGAGCATCTTCCTATCAAAATATGCCATGGGCTAGAAAACGCTTGAACAATTTAATATCACATCTTCTAATGTTCAAATCACCACATAAGCTGGAGGATATAGATCAAGGTTTATTCCTGAAGAAAGATGTAAACATCTGCCCCTAGTGTCTAGCAATGTTTGAACGACGATGGGTGGATTCTTGGATAGGTGTATGGATAGATACTGTAAGCATGCAAAGGATGCCAAGGATTATCTTGTGATAAGATAAGGTGTTCGAATAGAGGAATGCTCATTCGGATAATTCTTCAAGGCTCAAATAACGTTTTGATTGGATAGGATCAATGAAAATGACCCATGTCAAGATGTTTACCATAAACAAGTGTAAAGTGTTTACCAAACTTTTTCAAGATCAAGATAATGTAAATAGACGGTAATGGGCTGGATAAATGGTTCATGGATGAACGAATGATATGAATGGAATGTTGGCTTTATTATGGATGCGATAAGATGCTTTCTCTTGAATTGGCACACGTAGATGCTCGATTCTACACATGACGCCTGTTTGCCAAGTTTTCATCATGATACTTGTCCAAAGCGCCATCAAAATGGTTTTCGCTAGAGGACGATTTTTTCTTTACTGTTTTCAATCCTTTTTCTTTTTTTTGGATTTTTGTATTTTATTTTATTTTGTTGTCACCAAGATGCCTGTTTGCCAAGTTTTCATCAAGGCAACGAATTTTCTCTTATTTAATTTTTTTTTGTATTTTCTGAGAGATTTTAAGTTGATGTTGAACCACTTGGTGGTGTTGATGTTGATGCTTTTGTCATAATGTGCCATCGATATCCTGCTTGAAGAAGCTGCTTTGCCAAGATATGTGCACTTGAATGCAACTTTTGAGATCCTTGATCTGCTTTGTTGATACTGGAGTTAACTTCATCTTTGTGCGCACATCGCGATAGAGTGCCTTTTGAATCCTTATGATGAACGGTTGTTGCCAACACATGGTCAATGAAAGAATTGGATATCATGCGTGGAGGCATGGATGGAGTGCGTTTAGGAATAAAAGTTGGATTAGTTGAAAGTTTGGAACCTTTGACTCTCCAAACTTGGGAAGATGAGCAGTGATGAGTGGATATGGAAATGTGCATGGAATTAGGACCAACTGCTTGATACACTTTGTATGTTGCTTGAAAATCTTGCTTTTTCCTTTGTGGACATCTTTGATGGATACTTGCCCCTTTTTAATTTTTCCCCATAGTTTCTTTGACTGATGGAGTTTGATAGGGATAATCTTTCTTTGTATTTTTTGGTATCCAAGTGTATTTGATTTGTATGATATGATTCTTAGCTTCTTTTGCTTTGATAACATTCTTCATGCTTTGATTCAAGTCTTTCTTTTGATGTTGGTCCCGATTTGTGGATGGGGTGATGGGTGGATGAAGATTCATATGATGTGGTTGGTTGTAGTATTGGCATTGGTTTCATCATAAATATTTTGTGTGCCCTCTATGTTGATATTTGGTGGAGACAAAGTTGCCCCCAATTTTATGAAAGTATTACTGATATGTTGAGATCCCTTGATCGTCAAATAACCAAGGCCTTGATTCTTAGTATTTCCAATAATTTACACTGGTTCTAGGATGCCTTGTTTATGTAGGCCTAATCCTCTGCCTTGATAATTCATCTGCTGAAAAAGCCTATTTGCAATAGGATATGATTTACCTTGGAAACAAGGTGTTAATCCTTCTCTGCTTTGTGGTGGATCTTCAAAAGTGACAACTTCCTTATTGATAAGATAATTTTCCCTTACAAAGGTGAGTGATCCAATTTTATAAATGATAGGATCTTCCATAAGTGGGATGAATGCCTGATTGGTATGTTTATCTTGATCTTGTGAGATATCGGATTGTAATTCTCCTTCAAGAGGTGTTGATGCTTCACTGTCCTTGTAAAAGTGTTCCTCATGATTCATTCTTGATATGCTTTCACATGATGTTTCTGATTCACAAATTTTGTAGAAGCCTTCTTCATGACCCATTTTTGACATGTCTTTGGATTTCTCTATATTTTGACCATGTGTATAAATGTTAAGAGTAAGAGACTCTTGTTCCTTGGTAAGAGTATGAGACTCTTGTTTTGAATGACGATCATCTATGTGTCCATCCAAAGAAAGCATATTATGGGTAGATGGAGGAGTATGTGCTATATGGATATGATCATCATTTGCAATATTTTGTATAAATAGGAAAGTGACCATTAGATCATTGTAGTATCTCAAAGATACAAATCCTTGATCTTGACTAATTCTAGAATTACTTTTGACATGTTTTGGATCAAGTTCTTGACATGGGTCTATTTCAAAGGATAGATTGCTTTCAAAGGGTTTTTGGACATCGTCATAAGGAATGGGAAGTAGCTCAATATCCTCTTGATCTTTGAGTGGACTCGGATCAAATGGTGATTTGGGGATTCTTTCATTGTTCACAACCGTGAGGTCGAAGGATGTCAATATGCCTTAGGAGGGACCATTGCTAGACCTTGGTGATAGTTGTTGATCATGCTTTGAAATATGTTCTTGAGATATGTCCTCTAACTTATTAGGAATTGTAGAGACATTTTCAATACAATCATTGGTTAATGGATCATGGATTATGTCAATAGGATCAAATATCGTCAACACTCCTTGAAATAGATCTTTGCAGGAGGGGTCTTGATCATAACTAAAAAATGGCTTTTGATGAATGTTGATTTGATCACTAGATGGGGTAGACATATCTTCACAGTGCTCATTCATGGATTTATTTTGATCATTGTCTCCAATATTTATGGTGGAGAAATTTCCAATGTTTTCAACCACATGATCAAATGATGTTGGCATTTCTTGAAGAGGTGTGATGAGCCCTTGACATGAGGATGATGGGATAATTTGATCTTGAATTGGAAAAGAATCATTAGATGAAGGAGATGGAGTAGCTTGATCATTAGAAGGAAATGAAGCTTTAGATAGGATGGAAGAATTTTCATGCTCTTGGGATGTGATTGATTCATGAGAGGGTATGGATTCATAAGATGGGGTGGAGGGAGAACTTGGAAGAATATTTTGTTCTTGAGATGGAAGAGGATTATCATGGGTGAATAATGAAAGGAGGGGATCTTTGTATGATTCTTGAGATATGGGATCTTGATCAAATATTGGAAAGGTTTGTAGAATTTTGGTATCATCAGATGGAGTGGAAAGAATGTTTTGATCGAGATGTGTAGATTGAAATGAATCATTGGATGTAGAGAATATGATGGAAGAAGGTAATTGAATGGGATCATTGAATTGGGTGGAAGAACCATGAGGTTCATTTTGAATTATGGGGGATGAAGATAAATGCATGGCATGACAGGATTGGTCAATGTTATTTGATGGCTTAGATTTGGGCTTCCCCCTTTAACCTTTGCAAAAATTCAGAAACATTGAATTTGGTTGATGTTGTTTTTGGAGGAGAAGAGGTTACATTCATATTCCTGTCAAAGGAATTCTTATTTGTGCCCCTTTTTATTTCCTTGATTTTCCTTTGGAGTGCTCTTACTTGTTGGGTAAGAGTACTAAGATCGTTTAAGGGAGTTTCATTCTTTTCAGGATTCTCTTTAATGTTCTCCATATTGTAGTCAGAGGGCAATTTGGCAGCTTGGTTTGCCAATAAAAGAAAGTATCCTTCTTTATTTTTCTCTAAGATCTTTTCCATAGTTAAGAGAAAATGTGGATCTTGTTCAGCTTCTTGTAGCGTTTCTTCTGTTATCTCTTGATTTGAACTATTTCCATAAAGCCTATGAACAAGATTTTCTTCCCTATCCCCCATGTTTTAAAGTTTTTGGATGATCTTATCTGAATTAATGTTTTGAAAACACAACATGCAATAGGAAGACAATTGTTTTTAAAGACACAAAATCTAAAACATTGAGTGTATGTTCTTGAAATTTTCACAGGTTTTGAACAAAATAAGCATTCCAAGTAGACTCACTCTTAGTTGTCAAATAGGTCATCCTAGTAATCACAACCCACAGTTTAAAATCATGTCGACTCACACAACCATGTCACCCCCTAGAGGGTGCTCGTGTTTTTGTCTTTTCCAGGTGCGTAATCAAGGTGACGAAAGTGGATACCGAATCCCCTGAGCAAACAATCCATGGCGATTATATGGTGAGTGTCTTGGGGGTAGATTCTTCCCTCCCCTTGCACCATGATTAAAATGATGTTTGGATACTGACACGACTGGATTTCTACACTATGGTTCATAGTAAGGGTATCCATTCAGTGTGGCAAATAGATATACCCCCTCGAGAGGCCTCCCAACCTTTAGAACAAAGGTTTTGGGGATGGTTATCCTGCGCACTACTGTCAAATTGGATTTTCATCAACAACTTGTTTTTTATTAAAGTGGGTTGGAAACCTTGGCTTTAGGTGTTCCCACTTAGGTCGTTCCTCTTGGGTGAGTACTTTTTCCCACAAGAGCAGGCCTTCTAAAGGATGTAATAAAGCATAAACATTGCATGAAAATAAAAGGTAATTCTGGTGTTCTGATCACCCAATTAAGAGGAGAGCATAAACCTATTACCCACAATCACAACAAATAATAATGGTTCAATTTTAAATCCCAAATTGATAATTCTCTACACTAAGTGAAGATGTTGCTTCACCAAAAACATGGGATTCATTTTAACCAAAAGAAATTTTATGTTTGGTGACTATCCTAAGATTGGTTAATTCAGATTTAAGTGTCTATCCTAGGATTGGTTCATTTTATTCCCCACACAACAATAAAATCTCTGGTTGCGATCGCGTTGGATCTAGACAATAATTTAAGAATGAGATTATAATTTGAAAATTTAAAATTTGTCAAAGTTGATAAATACCTGCACCATTAGATAGCTTATGAGATTCTACCCCATTTCAAAAAAAAAAGCTTCAAAAAAGACCAAATTATGCCCAAGTTATGGCCATTTTAAGATTGACAAAAAAAATAAAAAATCAGAAATTGTATGCGCTAAAACAGAGCTTGTATGCGCTAAAAGAAAGCTCGTATGCCCCAAAAGAAAGCTTGTATGCATGAAAACAGTCCCTAGATGTGCGAAAACAGTCCTCAGATGCGCGAAAATAGTCTGTGGATGCGCCGAAACAGTCTGTGGATGCGCTGAAAGAACTATCGTATGCGTCGAAGCGAATTTTCCAATCTGTCACCTGTAAAAACATAAGATTTTTTGTGAGAAAAAGATTAATATGGGGGGATGCCCCATGGTGGGCACCAGAAATGTGTATGTTAGAAAGTGTCAATCAAATTAAATCTAAACTAATACACCAATGAAACATTAGATTGAAGAAATCAAATTAAAGAAAGTAAATACAAACTCTAAATCGTAGTTTCTTCAAATTCGTCCCATTGTCCTCTATCTCCAAAGATTCATTTCAAGATGCTTGCTCTCAGTTATTTAAAACAAAAAATTTTGGAATGGCAACTTGAGAGAATGAGATTAATAAAAATGCATATGCATCGCTACAAGATTAAGCTTATGAAAATTAAAATGCCATGAATACAACTATAGTGACTACGCATGACAATTTGAGATTCGAGGTCCTTTTCCACTCATAAGAGGGTTGTATTTATAGATTTTTGAAGGTAGGAATTCGATTGGCCAAGATCGACGGTCGAGTTCAAACCTGTTGAAATGAATGGTGAGAGATCGAGAATTCGAAAAGGAGATGGAATTCTGAGAGACGAATGGAGAATGAAGAGACAATTGAAAGGTGTCTCTCATAATTAAATAAATAAATATTTAATTATGTGTGAGAGAAATGAAAAGGCTTTAATTAAATATTGCAAATATTTAATTATGTGAGAAGGGAAAAAACCTTTTAATTAAATATTAAGAATATTTAATTTTGTGGGAAAAGTGAGAAATCTGGAAATGTCTTTTAATTAAATATCAAAAATATTTAATTAAATGTGGAGAGAAGAATATTATTTAAATTTAGAATTTAAACCTGTGATAATTAATGTAAATAAATTGTAAAATCTATTTAATTAATTAAGAGGAAGGTAGCATTAATTAAATAAACTTTATTTATTTAATTAAATTAGAAGAATTAGAAAAATGAACAATATAAATAAATAATTAAATTTATTTATATGTAGATGACTTAAGAACATTAATTAAATAATTTATATTTAATTAATTAACAGGTTTGATTAACCGTGACCATTTTTAGATGCGTACAGATTCCCCCAACATAACTAGCCACAAGATTCCCTCTGAAATATCTGATCACACCTCCTATACTTGCACTGCTCGAGTTGCCTTTGGCAGCCCCATTGAAATTGAGTTTAAACCAACCATTATCTGAAGGTTTCCAAATGGTGTTACTCTTCGCTAGGGCTCTTGAGTTGTCAAAAGAACTTAAATCCAACTTTTGATGCCAAGCCTTTTCCATTTTTATTTCACATTCAGTGGGTCCCTTATCGAAAGTTTCCCATTAAATATTGAGATGTTTTCCTTAATAAGGCAGGCACCAATTCCAAAAACATCAGTAGAGCTCATCTCAACATTCCTAAATATCATGTTGTTCCTATCCTTCCATAAGCACCAACATATAATTGGAGGAACTTGGTTCCAAATCTCACCAAGCCAAGGATGAATATAAGGACCACACCAGCCCAAGATGAAAGCTTTGATATCCTTATGGATGGTCCATCAAATCCCCAATCTTTCAAAATCCAATCCCCAAACTTTAGCAACAAACTGGCAATGTAACAGTAGGTGATCAACAATTTCCTCACAAAATTTACATAAAAAACATCTATCAGGTTATCCTAAGTAAGGATCTTGTTATGGTAGGCATTCCACTAGAAGAAAATGAGTTTTGGGATCATATGGCAGTCCCACACCTTCTTCCAAGGATCAACATTCGTGCTTCGATTTGACAGACAACTCACCCTGTTTGTCAAGGGTCTAGAAAAATTCATCTCCCAAGTTGGTAGAGGGTAGCCTAGTGAGAGAAAGTAAATCCTGGAGAGACTTAGCCAGGTCACTAAGTTCTTGGGAAAAGGGGTAGAAAAGAGCAACATCCTTCCACACCCTAGCACCAAGAGGCCCAGAAACATAATCCCTAATCTATAAACCAAAGAACCTCTAGGCTAGGCTCTTGAGGTTCCTAAACCCTGAACTTTCTAGGGGGGTGTCTAGCAACCAAGGGTCTTCCCAAAACCTGATCTTATTACCATTTCCAATCTTCCATTTTAATCCCACTTTTAATAAGAATCTGTGTGTTGTAGATTCTCCTCCAAACTAAAGAACCCTGTGGATGTATCTCAGAGAGGCAGCAGATCAAAGGCTTGTTCTGGAGGTATTTGGAATTCCTAATTTGATCCCATCCCACTTTCACCATCAAAGCCTTATTAGTGTTTGTTGTATCCTTGATTCTTAGACCACCACAATTTTTGGGCTGACAAACCTTATCCCATTTAACTAAGGAATTTTTTTTCTTATCCTCAGTCCTAGACTAGAGGAAATTTCTTAAGATTTTTTCAAATTTCTCAGCTATATACCTAGGTATCTTGAAGATGGATGGGAAGTAAATAGGTATACCTTGAAGAGCAGCAGAGACAAGTTGGAGCTTCCCGACGTGGCTAAGAATGGAAACTTTCCATCCAACAAGTTTTCCTTTGAATTATTTCAAGCACCGAGTTCCAAAATTCAAGGGTGACCTCCTTAACAATGAGGGGGAGTCCAAGATAAACTAAAGGGAGAGTCCCACTCAAGCAATCCAAAACCGCAGTCACCCTAGCTTGCAAGTTGGGAGTGTTTTTAAAGAAGTAAATCATTCTTTTGTTGTAGTTGATGTATTGGCCAGAGCAGGAAGCATAGTTGCTTAGACAATTTTTCCATTTTTTGGCTTCAACAACATATGCTTTCCCAAATAGGAAGGTGTCATCAACAAATTGTTGTATCACAATCATATCCAAAGAAGAGGCAGCTTTGATTCCCTTAATGGAACCCTCCGACATCAGACTAGAATTTTTTTTTCTCAACACATCATCCATCATAATAAATAAATAGGGTGAGAGAGGATCACCCTGCCCAATCCCTCTACCAGCAGTGAAGAGCCCAAAGGGGGACCCATTGACCAACATAAATAATTAACCATAGTAACACATTCCATGTTGAGGTTAACAATAGGCTGGTAGAATCTAAACTTGGTCAAGACTTTATGAATGAAGTCCCAAATAACCTTGTCATAGGCTTTAGAGATATCCAGCTTGAGGGCCATTCCCACATAGTTACATTTGTCCATGGAGTGGAGGAGCTCATGGGTGGTAATTGTGGCATCAAGTATATGACAACTTGAGACAAAACCCTTTTGGGTGGGGCTAATGAGTTTGTCAAGAAGAGGGTTGATTCAGTTCACCAAGATCTTGGACAATATTTTATAAAAAGTATTGCAAAGGCTAATAGGTTTGAAATCAAACATAATTTGAGGATCACTAATTTTAGGAATTAGAGCAATAAAGGTGTGGTTTAGCTATTTAAGAATTTTACCAATTTTGAAGAAATCACGAGCAACCAAAACAAGGTCCTCCCCCACAATCTCCTAGAAGATCTGAAAAAAAAGAGAAAGGAGAAAACTATCGGGGCCCAGAGCTTTGAAAGCCCTCATGCTAAAAGTAGCTAACCTAACCTCCTTTGGAGTGACAAAAATGAGAATCCCAAGATTATCATTCTGGGAAATTATGGTCGGGAAGTGGTTTGTCAACAAATTATTCATGGTCAGGTTGGGAACCTCAGCAGGAGCAAGGTAGGCCTCTTGAAAGTAATCAACAGCCAGAAGGCCAATCTGAGCAGGCGTAGATATTACCTCACCCCTAGTATTAGTCAATTTAGCAATTTGATTCCGTTTTTTGTGTTTGATAGCTAACACATGAAAGAAGGAGGTGTTCCTGTCACCCTCTTTCAACCATTGGACTCTATATTTTTTATTCCAAAAAGTTTCTTCTTTCCTGAGGATTTGTTCCCACTCCTTCCTATTCTCAATTTCTTGGTTGTGAGTTTGCTAACTAGTGTCCCCTTCCTCCATTTTTTTTGCAAGGTTTTCAAAATTTCCCCTATAATCCTTTTCTTTTGGAAAAAATCACCAAACACCTACTTATTCCACCCTTTAACAATGCATTTGATATGTTTAAGCTTGAAAAAGATCCTGAACATGGGGGAGCCACATACAGGGATGTTCCACCACTCAACAATTTTATTCTTGAAATCAAGATGAGAGTTCCACATTATCTCAAATCTGAATGGGATAGGACCAACAATAGAAAGGTCATTAGAGGTCAGCAGTAGTAGATTATGGTCAGACACTGTTCTAGGAAGGGCTCTAAGTTTAACACTCAAAAGACTAGAATAGTGACTGGAACAGAGGAAATGATCTAGTCAAACTTGTATCAAATTTTCACCTAAGAGCTTGTTAGACCATGTAAAGGCTTGTCCAGAGAGATTGAGTCAACCAGGCCAAAAGAGTTCAGAAAGTTAGCCAGGTCAGACATACTATCTGAGTAGTCCACCAGACCACCACTTTTCTCTAAAGGGTAAAGGGGAGAGTTGAAATCCCTGTCACCATCCAAAGAGTGTCTTTATTGTTTCTATTCCAGCCAACAAGATCCTGCCATAAAGAACTCCTAGCATTCCTTTGATTGTGAGCATAAACTTTGATTAGGGACCATGTACCACCCAAGTAGAAGAATGAGACTCCCACACTACTCTTGTAGTGGAAAATTTCAATAATAAAAAATCGAGAGGGGTTCCAGAGCATCACCAATCCACCCGAAGCACCATCTGCATCACTATAGAAGTAAGACACACCAGGCCAAGTATACTTAGCAATCTTATCAAAGTTTGTCATCTTCATATTAGTTTCTTGTAGTAGAAACACATCAATTTTATGTTCAAGAACATAGTTCTTCAGAGCTAATTACTTGTGGGAGCTTCATCCCAATACTCGAGAAGTAATCCGAGCAACCTAACCCATATTGGGGCTGATTTTTTAAGATCTATTGTAGGGTCGAACCCCGGTTTCCATCGATATAAAGCCATGCTATGCTTTCTATACACCCAAGGCCCAGAAGCTAGAATCATCACCAAATCCTCTAAAGCCATGAAATTGAATAGGAAGAGGCCCCCAACCATAGCAAAGATCTCCACACTCCCCTTCAGTCGCCATTTAGCAACAACCAGCTTCCAAACCATATCCACCATGGGTCGGAGGGACATGAAACGGCCCAAAACCGCATTCTCCATGGAGGAGAGTATCCTATCACTGATAGAATTTAGAATCGAAAAATCCATCCCACAAGCAGTAACTTCCTCAGAAGAGAATGCACCAAAGAAGAGTTCTGATTGCCATTGGTCAACACGTTCTGCCAACCTAAAATATCTGAAGAATCTCCACTGTCGGCACAATTTCAGCCGATACAATCGGAAACATAGGTGTCTCCAAAAGACCCGAAGGCAAGGGCACAAACCCAATAGGAGTGGCCCCTTGGGGACACAAGCCCACATGTGAAAGGCCAGAGTCAAAAGGGGATAGGGGGGGACCATGTGGTACCCCCAAGGTTGAGTCCACCATGCGCGCAGGAAGTTCAAACACACGCAAAGGAGAGAGAAGCGAGAAGTTTTTAATCTTAAGTATTGATATGCTTCTTCAAAATCTCTATAAATTTGTTAAAAAAAATTATTTTTATTATAATGTTTTATTTATCAAGGGTTATTTTGATAATAAAATAATATTTACAATAAATTTTAGATTGATATCTATTATCAATTAATTACTAAATTTATAATTAAACTACACATCAATATATATATATATATATAAATGGAAAATAACTAAAGGACATATAAAGAGGCTTTAAGACTTTATGCCACATCTCAATCTTCTTGTAGATTTTTCTTTTCAATAACTAATTTCACAATAAATCAAGAATCTAACAAATTAATCGAATAAGGGAAAGGATCTAGTACTTGACCATATTCTAGTAGTTATGATAGAATTTTTTGATTTGATGCCCAATTTTTTTAATAATATAGCACTAATAGTTGTGAAAGTTGTTAGTGTTAATCATGAGAACTCATGTGAATGTATTCCTTAGATCTAAAAAGAAACAAATCATGTGATTTCATACTATTAGACTTAGGGTTAGATTAGGGTTTAATTAGGGTAAAGTTTAAGATTAGGGTTCAATTAGGGTAAGGTTTAGGATTACGATTCAATTAGGATAATTGTTAGTGTTAGGGTTTAAATTTCAATTTGAGTTATAATTTAATTATGGTTTAGGGTTGGGGTTATGGTATAATTTAGGGTTAGAGTTCAATTAGGGTTAGTATAAAATTAGGTATAGGATAAAGGTTATGATTTAATTAAGGTTAGAGTTAGGGCTCAACTAGGGTTATACAATAACTATTTGGGTTAGGGTTCTAGGATAAAGCTTAGAGTTACTGTTAGATTTGAATTATGGCTCAATTAGTATTAGGATTAATATTAGTGTTAGTATTAAATTAGGGTTGAGGTACAATTAAGGTTATGATTGAATTAGGGTTAGGTTTAGGATCCAATTAGGGTTAGGGTTCAATTAGGTTTATTTATATTTTTGGTTTAATTTGGATTAAGGTGAAATGAAGGTTCAATTAGTTTTAGGGTTAGGATTATTATTTGGGTTAGGGTTAGCATTAATACTAAATTACTATTAAGGTTTAAAATTAGAGCTATAGTTTAATTATGGTTAGGGTTAAAGTTCACTTAGAGTTTAATTACAATTCAATTAGGGTTAAGGTTTAATTTAGGGTTCAATAAGGATCAAGATTAGTATTAGGGTTAAATGTAGTATTAGCGATAGGTTAGGATTAAGATTAGGGTTCAACTAGGGTTACAATTAGTAATATAATTATGTTAGGGTTTGGTTTATTAGGATTAGGGTTAATGTTAAGTTAGAGTAAAGGTTCAACTAGAGTTAGGTTTTAATTAGGGTCAGGGTTAGGGTTCATTTAGTAGTACACTTAGAATTAGGGTTCTCATTATAATTAGGGTTCATGTTAGAATTAGAATTATTAATAGAGTTAAAATTATGGTTAGGGTTAGAATTACAATTAGGGTTATAGTTAGGGCTAGGGTTAGAATTATGATAAGGGCCAGGGTTAGGTTTAAGGTTAAGATTATAGTTCAATTAGGGTTAGGGTTTAATTAGGGTTTTATGATAAATCTTGGGGTTAACATTAGGGTAAATGTTGGGATTAGGGTTCTAAAATAAAGCTTGAGATCAATGTTAGAGTTAGGGCTAGGGTTAGGGTTCAATTATCGATAGGGTTCAATTAGGGTTTTAGGATAATTCTTGGGGTTAGCATTAGGGTGAAGGTTGGGATTAGGGTTCTAAAATAAGGCTTGGGATCAACGTTAAAGTTAGGGCTAGGGTTAGGGTTCAATTAGGGATATACTTCAATTAGGGTTAGATTTCAATTAGGGTTGAATTTCAATAGGGTTAGGGTTCTAAAATAAATATTCAGGTTAGGGTTGAGGTGATGATTTACATTAAATTAGGGTTAGAATTAGAGTTATATTTCTATTACTGTTAAGGTTAGGATAAATCTTAGGAATTGCAAGTTAAGATCAGGGTTATGGTTGGAATTAGGGTTAGGGTTAGGGATCTATTCATGGTCAATTAGAGTTAGGGTTGGTTAGAATTATGATAAGGGTTAGGGTTAGGTTTAAGGTTAAATCTAGAACTCAATTAGGGTTAGGGTTAAATTAGGGTTAGGGTTCAATTAGCAGTAGGGTTCAATTAAGGTTTAGGATAAATTTTTGGGTTAACATTAGGGTGAAGGTTGGGATTAGGGTTCTAAAATAACGTTTGGGATCAATGTTAGAGTTAGGGATGGGTTTAGGGTTTAATTATTAGTAGGGTTCAATTAGGGTTACACACAACTAGGGTTAGGGTTAGGGTTCATGTTAGGGTAGGGTAAGGGTTCATTTAGGTTTAGGGTTAGGGTTCAATTAGTATTATAGTTACAATTAGGGACTTCCAATAGAATTAGGGTTAGTGTTAGAATTAGAAATATGAATAGAGTTACAATTATTTATAAGATTAGAATCATTAGGGGTAGAATTCAATTAGGGTTCTAGGGTTAGATTTAATTTTAGGATTATAATTCAATTAGTGTTAGGGTTTAATTAGGGTTCTAAGATAAATCTTGGAGTTAACATTGGGGTGAAGGTTGGGGTTAGGGTTAGGGTTAATGTTCTAAAATAAAGATTGGAATCAACACTAAGATTAGGGTGAAATTAGGGTTTGGATTATGGTTTGGATTCAATTAAGGTTAGATTTCAATTAGGATTAGGTTTGAGGTTCAATTAGGATTGAATTTTAATAGGGTTAGGGTTAGAGTTAGGGTTGAGGAATAATAATTTATATAACATTATTATTTGTGTATTGATTATTATTTAAAATTGGGTTATGACTATGATTAGGGTAAGGGTTCAACTAGGTTTATGTTTTAATTATGGTTAGAGTTAGGGTTCAATTAGTACTACAATTAGAATTAAGGTTGCCATTAAAATTAGGGTTATTGTTAAAGTTAGGGTTAGGAATAGAATAAGGGTTTGAGTTAAATTAAACTAAGGATAGGGTTAGGGTAAGGTTTAAGCTTAGAATTAGAATTTAATTAGGGTTGATTTTGAATAGGGTTATGGTTAGGGTTCAATTAGGGTTTGAGTTATGGTTTGGGTTCAATTAGAGTTATAGTTCAATTAGGGCTAAATTTCAATAGGGTTCAATTAAGGTTACGTTAGGGTTAGGGTTCAATTTGGGTTAAGGTTAGGGTTTGATTCAATTAAGATTAGTGTTTAAAGGTTAAATTAGGGTTAGGGTTATAGGATAAAGCTTAAGGTTATGATAAAAATTAGGGCTAGGGTTCAATTAAGGTTAGAGTTAGGGTTTAATCCAAATTATGGTTAGGGTTTAATTCATGTTAGGGTTAAGGTTTTAAGATAAAGATTGGAGTTAGGGTTAGGGATATGATTAGGGTTCTAATATAAATATTGGGGTTAGGGTTAGTGTTCAAATAAGGTTACAATATTGATTGGATTAAATTATAGTTTAATTTGTGTTCAATATATGTTAGAGTTATAGGATAAAGTTTTGGTATTATAGTTAGGTTTGAGGTTAGAATTTAACTAAGTTAATTATTATGGTTATTATTATGGTTGGGGTTAGGAATATAGATTAATTAGGGTTATGATTATAATTCAGATAGGGATAAGGTTTAATTAGGGTTAGGACTTTTTAAAGATTAAATAATTATAACTTCAATCCTAACTCTAATTTTATCTCTAACCCTAACCTTAACCTTCATATTAACCATAATCTTAACCTCAACCCTAACCTTAATTAAAATTTTAATCTTATCACTAAACCTAAACCTAATTCTAAAACTAATTGTAAATCTAACCCTAACCCTTACCCCAACCCTAAAACTTACACAAATTTTAATTCTAACTCTAACCATAACCTTGATAGTAAGATTGTTTCTAACATCAATTCTAACTCAATTAATATATAACCCTAACCCTAACCCTAACCTTGATACTAAATTTATTTCTAACCACAACCCTAACTCTAAATCTATCTCTAACCCTAAACCTAATCTTAGCCCTATTTCTAAAACCACAACTAATTATAATTATAACCCTTTTCTTAATCCTAATTCCAACCCTAAAACT
This sequence comes from Sequoiadendron giganteum, assembly GCA_007115665.2. Classification (NCBI taxonomy): domain Eukaryota; kingdom Viridiplantae; phylum Streptophyta; class Pinopsida; order Cupressales; family Cupressaceae; genus Sequoiadendron; species Sequoiadendron giganteum. Next base: position 407,393,818 of record CM021107.1, read on the forward strand.
AACACTAATTCTAACTCTAACTATAACCCTAACCCTAATTATAATTCCAATTCTAACCCTAATCCTAACTATTTTATAACTAACCATAACCCTAATCATAATTCCAACCCTAATCTTAACTCTAACCCTAACCTAACTCTAGAATAACCCTAACCCTCACCCAAACCCTAATCGCAACTCTAACCCTAACCATAACCCCAACCCTACTTGTAATTATATTTTTAACTCTAACCATAATCCTAATCCTAACCCAAAATTTAACCCTAACTCTAACCCTACCCAAAACCTAACCGCATCCCTAACTATTATATACCCCTAACCCTAATCCTAATCCTAATCCTAACCTTTACCCTACCCAAAAATTTCACCCTCACCCTAACCCTAACATTGTCCCTAACTACATGTTATACCAATGATCATCACCATAATCCTTACCCTAATCATAAACCATAACCTTAACCATAATCCTAACCTTAAACCTAACCCTATTCATGATGTAAATCCTTACCCTAACATAACCCTAAATATTAACCCTAGCCATAATCATAATCCCTAACCCAAACCCTTCCCCTAATAAAGCATTAATCATAAATTTAATTGAACACTAAATCTTAAATTTATTTGAATGCTAACCCTTACCATTTATGAAATCATAACCAAATTGAACCCTTAATAATTGAACACTCACCCTAATTGAAACCCAACCCTATTTTTGTAGAAGTTGAGAAATCCAACTTCACAGACCCCGAAGATCACCTGCATGCAAATAACCCGTCACAAAAGAAGACATTGGAGACAAAAAGCAAGGGTGCTCTGAAAGTTGAAAATGTATTAATCAGAGAGAGTAAATAAAATACAATGATCAATCCTTATGAAAGGATATTGTGCAACCCTAAGAGAAACCCTAATAGGTATAAATTTAATAATTAATATAATTATTAAATGTCACAATATGCAAACTAAAGTGAAATCTTAATAGAGGAATAAAGGTAACTTAATTAACATAATTAAGTTAAAACCTTTACTCTAACACCCCCCCTTAAGATGAGAAAGAGTGTAGCTACAAACAAGTGCAAGAAAGAAAAAGTAACTACAATGCATGAAAGTAAACATGGGTCCCAACAACTAGGCTTGATCAAGTACCCATTTACAAAAGCAATGCAAACTAAATGAAACGAGGTAAAGGAGAAAACCTAGTGGGAACAAAACTCCTCCCCAAAATAGAATGCAAAGAAGGAATGCAATGCACTAATGAAAGAAGGATAGAAGGTGTATTAGATGATACCCCCCATAGAAAACTTCTATCATATAAGTACATATGCAATGGTCTCCATAGGAGAGATATAAAGAGAGAAGAAGGCCCCCCCACAATGAAGAAACTCCTGTCACAATGGTAGATGCCTGATGTAGAATCCAAAAGGAGATCCTGAAGCGGAAAATTATATTCCCCCTCTTGGGAAGAAATGGATCTAAAGGACGATGACGAAGAAACCCTGTGAAGAGTGATGAACCAATTTGTTTCAGGATGTGTGCCATGATAGGATGTTGAAGAATCTCTCTTTCTAAACTAAAACAAATGATGTCAAATCCAAATTGATGTGGAGAATCTTGAAATGCAACCTTTGAATGCACTAATAATGGTGGGAGTACAGTGATAACCTGACTGTCAAGGTAGAGGAGATGAATGTCCTCAAAATAATCCTCCAAATCTGTAATATAGGACTCCACAAACAAGAAAGATATGTCTGCAACATAAGAGTCCAAAGTAGCTATGTTTGGAAGATGTATGATGTCTTGCTGCACTGAATTAGGAACAATAGGAGATGCTGATGAAGTCTCAGTATGAAGAGTAGGAACTGTGAGACAAGCCTCTAATCCATCAGAACATGTAAGGGTGTCTAAATACTCAAGCTCCTCTAAAGTATCATGATCAAAGGGTGTATTATCTCTCCAAGAAATGGGTAAGAGACAATCTGAGGTAGGATCCTCTAGGAATGGAGAGAGATTAGGGTCTCCATAGATCTCCCAAAGATGTGTCCAAACTGGGTGAGGACAATCAATGTCCGATATAGCCAACACAGTGTCATGATCAACACTAAACAATATAATTCCTACTATGTGATCTCTAATCATATCGCATGCTAATTTTCTTCCTGAAGTGGCTGGTTTAGTGATGAGATCATACAAATAAGGAAAAATATTAAGCCACCTACAATGTGTAAGTATGCCCTTTGCCCATGACTCATAATTACCCCATTCCAAAATTAGAACTGAAGGGTGAGTAGAAAAACCCATGATAACTTTTCAAATAAAAAAAACTGAGAAATATGACCTTACTACATGCAAATCAAATTAATATAACCCATCCCACACAAACAAAAACCATGTAGGTGCTAGAACGTCCAAGTAATTGAGAAAAGTTTAAAAACACACAAAGCTGAATAAAATTTTCTTGGTAAATTTTTGAATGAAATAGACTGCAGATCTGGAAAGAGCACTGTAACACCTTTCCAATGCCTATTTGTTTGCGTAAAAAAAAGTTCACACGCCAAAGATACACCTGCGAGAGTGAAAAACACAAGTTTTGACTTTGACTAGAAAAAATGGCATCAAAATAGAAAAACCAGAAAATAAAACCTGCACTATTAGAAATTTCTCGGAACCAGCTTTCCGATGATATTTTATTTTCGAAAAACCGAGTTTGTATGCAAAAGCTATGGCGAAAATACCAAAAATGCTCCAAAAGGTTTGAGGGTTAAGCCTAGTGGTTAGGCTAACCGCTAGCGGTTAACTGACGGCGACGCCCATTAACTATGATTTGTTTAAAAAAATCTCAGATTGCGTGCCGTACGACCCATAAATTATTATTTTTTGCCTCCCAGAGTCAGTGTGTTCGATTTCAACGATTTGATAGTCAATTTAAGGGTCTTTGGTCACTTTGAACGCGATGGTGAGGTTCGTTTGGACTCAAAATGCTCCAAAATTGCAGGTACGCTCTGGATCAGGAATCCTCAAAAAACTTCAAATCCTCACAGATCTGACGCTGTGAAGCCAAATTTGATGAAACAAAGATCAATCTTGACTAAATCGAATGTTCCAAATGCAATGGTGAGGTCCAAACTGACTCAAAATTCACCAAATGAAAGAGGTATGCCCTAGATAAAATAGAAAACCCCAAACCCTCGAAGCTCCAAAAATCCTTCAAAAGACGAACAGGAAGCAGCAGGTCTGGAGCTCTGATACCATGTAGAAGTTGAGAAATCCAACTTCACAGACCTCGAAGATCACCTGCATGCAAATAACCTATCACAAAAGAAGACATTGGAGACAAAAAAGCGAGGGTGCTCTGAAAGCTAAAAATGTATTAATCAGAGAGTGTAAATAAAATACAATGATCAATCCTTATCAAAGGATATTGTGCAACCCTAAAATAAACCCTAATAGGTAGACATTTAATAATTAATATAATTATTAAATGTCACAATATGCAAACCCAAGTGAAATATTAAGAGAAGAATAAAGGTAACTTAATTAACATAATTAAGTTAAAACCTTTACTCTAACAATTTTAACCCTACTCATAACCATATCTTTAATTCTAATTATAGCCCTAACCCTGATTCTATTTATAGCACTACCCATAACTATATTCTATAATTCATAATCTTATTTTAAGAATAACCCTAACCTTATTTAAAATTTAACCCTAAGACTAACCCTAATTAAACACTAACCATAACATTATTTGAATGCTAACCATAGTCTAACCCTAACACTAACTCAAAGATTTCCCCTAATTCAATCCTAACCCTAACTCTAAGGTTTTTCCCTAATTGAACCCTATTTTAACCTTTACCCTAACCCTAATTAAACTTGAACCTCAAACCTAACGAAAGTTTGAACCTAACCATGTTTGACTCCTAACCATAACTTATATTAATTTTTAATATTAAATATACTAATATACTAATATATATATATATATATATATATATATATATATAGAATTTTTAACGTGACCAGTGACACTGGCGCCTGCCCTCCGGTACCGCAAGGATGGGGGAGACTAGACCTCGTGACCAACCTCCTACAATAGAAAAGGTTTAGGTAACCAAGCTAGGGTCCCCGCCCCAAATATACTAAAATATTATTATTTATCTAATAATATAATAAAATAATATTATATAATTATATATTAATTCATGTTATGTGTTATAGATTAAATTTAAGATATATATCTTAGTTAAGATAAACATTACTTGTATCTTCAGATATAATATTGATATACCTTTGTCCAAAAAAACCAAAGAAGAATTTTAGGGTTCTTCACTGCATCCAATCCTATGGATTTTATTTAAATGAATTTATGTTGCACTGGAAAAGCAATACAAACCTTGCATATATATATGTATATAAATTATTAAATCAAGGGCACGTTGCCCTACATTTGAACTAGTTTTCTTTTATCCCAACCCTATCACCCAATTTACTACAAGAATCAAGATTACTTAATGCTAAACATACCTAAAACCAGTGAAAATAAGACCATTGTTATTATATGGCGGCATAGTCTATGAGCATTCACAATATTACGAGAGTCATTAAATGCTAAAATTCTTGCTTCATGAACATACGTTTCATACAAGACTGTTTCCAATATTTGATTGCATGAGAGGAGGCGTTTGATAATAACGAATATTATATATATGATTTTAGGAAAATTCATTGTCAGTAATTCATTCAAGAAAAATTCACCACCAACAATTCATCGTCATGAAAAATTCACCGTGAAGTAAAATTCATTGTGACTGACGATGAATTTTTCATCGATAAATTTTCCATAGTGATGAATTTTCTTTCAATGAATTGTGACATGAATTACCGGATGCTAACCATGTATATATAAATAGTGGTTTCTAGGAGATGCCAGACATCCACATGGCAGAACTAAAAAAAACCTAAGTCACTCAACAAGTGAGAAATGGTGGACTATGAATTCCTTGCAGAAGAAACAACAAGGGACGTAGGTCGGCGCAGTGGGAGAAGGAATGACGATGAGCCAATCGTGGATAACACTCAATGCTCGGCAGCATGGACTAAAAATGGGTAACTGGCTTAAAAACCAAAGAAACAATTAACGTTGCACAAAGTGAATTAGATGCGAAGAGTTCTTATGTTGGCATTTCATTAGGAAATTTAAATTATTTTGCAGCCTTTGGCACTGAGAGGATGGATTTCGAGAATGATGCAACTCATCTTGAGACAGCTAGAGAATTGTATTGCAAGGCTTATAATGTTAAAATGTGGCAGAGGCAAATACACTTTTGTGATGCTGAAATTATAAAAGATTTGGCAAGGTGAATGCGAAGTTAATTTTTGCGGCATAAACTTGTAAATCTAACCTATATTGGATTAGGCGAAACTATGGTATATATTATATTTTATCATAAATCAAAACATACAAAACTTGGAGAAAGCGTGGCTAATATGTCTTTGGACATGCCTTCGATGGGAAATTTTTGCAAATGAAGATAGTCAAGAGCAAGTTTGTACAACATTTTAAGCCTTCATGGATTGCCTCCATTGAGTAGACGGCGCAAGAAAATGAACTCTATATTCAAACATATGGAAATCTTCAACACCCACTCGAAACCAAGACCTGAAACTTATGACAACGAATCCATGATTGTTTGGAATTGCATAATTACCAAGATGAAAACCAGTGTAGCATCTTGCAAGGGTGCTCAAATAATGAAATCAATGTTTCCCCCCCTCCTAGTCAACATAACACAAGGTAACCCTAAAAGTAAATCCATTGGTATAAGTGGAAACAATTTACAAGTGAAGATTTATAAGGTCATAGTAATGCCCAAATCAGGTTTTCATGCAGAAGGAAGAAGCCAAAATCATTGAAACACCAATAGCATTATTCAACAAGGAAACATGAAATAAAGAAACAAATAAATTTGCCTCAACCATTTTTAAGAAGTAACAGTTAGAGAGATAGCTGGTTGATCCAAGTGTAAAACGATATTAAAGAAATTCTTCAAGGCCCAAAAAAATAATAATTTAACACAAGAAACACCCCTATGATATCGTTGGCTCAGATAAAGAAATCTGTACACAAGAATTATCATAAACTTGTATATATATAAACATATTTTATAATCATATATGTATATTCATGATCACATAAACAACCAATACCAAAAGGAGTATTACGTATTCAATATAATTTATATTAAAAGAAAGAATAATAATTATACGCAAATAAACGACACAATATATGGATATCCTCATTTCTATGTGAATTTCAAGTAATAAAATAAACATATATGTATATATTTATATCAGTGATACACAGGGATGTGTCCCCTGGGTTTTTGCCCCCTATACCTGTCCTGGAAACGTTTCAGGGACGGGGGACGTCTGGAGGACGACTGACAACTGTCCCCAAAAGGTCCCCGAAAATTGGGTGCGTCCCCGATTGGAGGAAATGACCCCAACACAAAAGGGGACGGATAGCCATCCCTCGACCATCCCGAGGACGGCCGTCCCTCTTTGCCCAACAACGATTTTAACAAAAAAAAAAAGAAATAATGTTTAATTTTTTTTTTTTTTAATTCTTTTCTTTGTGGACCCCATGCCCTCCCAACCCTAATATGGCCACTTAAAACATCGTATTACCTTCATTTGACCTCATTTTAACTTGCCAAAAAAAAATTGCAGCCAAGAGCAAAAGTGAGAAGAGAAAGAGGAGGGTTTGAAGGAGTTGTTGGTGAAGAAAAACCAGCATTTAGGAGGAAAAAAGGAGAGCATTAAGGCAAAAACCAACAAGAGAATTGAAAGAGGTAAGTTATTCTTCCATTATCTTTCATTTTTTTCCATTTTTGTCTAAGTTAAAATGATAAAATGTGTGATTTTTTGTATTTTTTTAAATTTTCAGTTTGCAAAAACCAAAACAAAACAAAATGAGCATTAATAGTGAAGATAATGGGCATGTTGAGAGGGGGGAAGAAAATCAATCAGTTCATAGGGGGAAGCCTTAAACAAACCTATTTGATATCCCTTCTAAAGATTTGAAAAAATATGCAAAAGACCCTTTTAATCCTAAAAACCCTCTTCTTCAACTAGCATCATGTATAGACCAAGGCAAAGGGAAAAACACTGGGGGTAGTAGATTGTGGAAATGCCACATTTGCAAAGATAAATATTATGGGAGCTATACAAGAGTCTATTCTCATCTATTGGGTTTTGGAGGCCATGGGGTCAAGGGTTGTACAAATATAAAAGATTTTGAGAGGATAGAGTGTTATAGATTGCACATGGAGGTTGGAGGAAGGCCTATAGATCAGCAAATGCGAACTCAATCAGCACATTCAACCTCACCTATGCCCTCTATGCTTGGTAGTCCTAGTGTTGTAGTGGTAGTAGTGGTGAGGGGTGGTGTTCATATTTCCACAAGAGGGAAGAGGAAGGTTGCTACTTCTAGTGAGCAGCAAAATATAGTTGCAAGTATGTTCAATGTGCAAGCACAAGATTTGGCAGAGTCTTCCATTGCAAAAAAATTCTATTCCCATGCCATCCCATTCCATGTAGTACGTTCTCCCTAATTCAAACAAATTTTTAGAGATGTGCCAGTTGTTGGTATCTCATTTGTTCCCCTTGGAGAAAATAAACTACTCACTACACTCCTTGACAAAATATTCTAAGGTGAGTGTGGTGATGGAGGACATGAGACGGTGTTGGATTAGAATAGGCTGTTCTATAATCATGGATGGGTGGACCGATATTAGACAACGGTCACTTATAAACATCATAGTCACATGTTCATCTGGTCCATATTTCCTTAGAGCTATTGATTGTTTTGGGAAGCGCAAGGATGCATAATTCCAATTTAATATTTTCAAAGAGGCTATAAAGGAGGTTGGGGAAGCCAATGTTGTGCATATGGTTATTGATTCAGAACGTGTGTACAGATTAGCAGGTTTGATGGTTGAGAGTGCTTAAAAGAACATCTTTTGGACCCCTTGTTGTGTTCATGCATTGAACAATGCATTGAAAGACATAGGGAAGATATATTGGGTGCACCAAGTGGATGTAGAGGCTAGAGACATTCAGATGTTTATTTGTAACCATCACACCTCACTTGCCCTCTTTAGGACATTTTCAAGGAAGAAATTTTTCAAGCCTATAGCAACAAGTTATGCCAGCTACTTTATTTTGATAGAGAGGATGCTTGAGATACAGGAGGCTCTACAATCAATGATGGTTAATTCAAAGTGGAATAGATGGTCTATGGAAAGCACTACAGAAGGGAGAAGCATCAAGCAAAAAATTCTTGATGATAATTGGTGGTCCAATGTGAGGTAAAAAATTGTTATTGATTGCTGATTTTATAAAAAAAAATATGATTTTATTATTTAATATTTTTTTATTTTCTAAGTTCTAACTTGTCTTTTTTCAAATTTTTATTTGCAGATATATTTGTTCCAGGGTGAAATGATGGATCCTATTGGATGGTGGTCATGGCATGGGAAGGATGCACCACAATTGAGGATGATTGCTATTTGCCTCCTTTCACAAGTAATACATTAGATTAACTGTTTAAGTTTTAAGTTTTTAACATAATTTGATTTAGATTAGTGTTGAAGTTTGAACATTTATATAATCATAATTTAAATTGAATGTCCTAATTATTAAATTTAAAATTACTAATTTAGTTTTTGTCTCGTCTCACAGGTTGCTATTTCCTTTGCTGCAGAGAGGAATTGGTCAACATACGGCTTTATTCACTCTATCAAGAGGAATAGGCTGACCTCTAGACGGGCAAAAAAATTAGTGGTTGTGCATAGTGCTTTGCGACTCCAGGATCATCAGACTCCTGAGTATAGACAGACTCCATCATTATAGTGGGATATTTATCCAAAGGATGTCAGATAAATTGATGAGGAGGAGGAGAGAAATGAGGGATTGGTTGGAGTTGCATTAGATGAGCCAGCCCCTCACAGTGACAGTGTCTCAGACTCTGAGTCTGATTTTGATGCATTGTTGGTAGATGTCGAGTAGCAGCAACCATCATACTTTCTATTACTATGTTTTGGACACTTGGGACTTCGTCATTTTGACATTTGTAGTACAAACTTGTATCATTTTAGGCATTTTATTATTTTATATAATACGCACATTGACTATTTGACATGAATTATGGTCCGTGGAAGCAATTAGGTCGCTGTAGTATTAATTTGTTTGATAATTCGATTATGTGATGCATATGTCAATATGATTGGTGATTACATTTGTAACTTTATGAATGTTCATTGTTATGATTATCATTACTCATATGAATATCTAAAATTTCCCTATATTAATTTCTCTCTCTCTCTCTCTCTCTCTCTATATATATATATATATATATATATATATATATATATATATTAGCCATCCCCTCGTCCCCTAAAATCCCCTCAAAAAAATTTCGTCCCTGAAACTCGTCTCGTTGTCCCCCCATCCCGGAGACTCGGTGGAACATAGATTTATATTTTAAAACGGTTTTAACAAAAGTAATGAGAATTTAGTACTTACACGTATTTGTTTATTATATGATTCCATTGAAAGGCTAAGTATCAAATGAATATCAGAAAACAATTACAAATTCAAATGCATGAGACAAGAATTTAACGACAACCATTAAATACCTAAAATTAAAATTGTTCATAAAATAAATTATAGAGGGTAAAAGGATAGATAAACAAGATAAAAAGATAGCAGCACAAATTTACTTGGAAAACCCCAACTGAGAAGAAACCACCTGAGAAAGATCCATGACTTCTTGTTATTAATGAGAATATTTCATTGGTCCCAACAATGTAGATTCGTTTTGCTTCACAATTCTTTCCTTCAAGTACCTTGTTAAATCTGCCACACTTTAATTGAAACATTAGTACATCTACGAAAGATAATAAAAATGGTAATTTTTTATGATAATAAGTTAATAATTCATTTTATCAAATATATATACAATGGCCTTATATTAATTATTAATTTACAATGTTTGCAGATGTCATTACTTCTTGTAGAGCTTAATCTTGTGATCACATTAGTTTAATTCTCGAGAGGGGCATTACAATTCTCAAGAGAATCCCAGGGAGAGAACTACTCTAAACTACCTCAAGGAACAAAGTGCGAGTTCCAGAATCAGAAAGAGCAAGTCATAGAGGTTTTCTAGACAAACTAGCAAGTTTTTAGCCTAGGAAAACAGTACAAAATATAGACAATAACATGGTGCATTAGAGTCCCAGAGGCATGCTGACGTCTTGTACAGACTGAAAATGAGGATGTCTTAGAGAACACCTAAAGTGACTACTAACAATCTAGTTACTAAGAACTTCTAGAGTACAAGAAAATAACATAAAGTAATAGAATCAAAATAAAGTAAAGTAAATGATAAGGCTAAAGGGGATAAAGAAAGTTCTCACAACAATCCAAATAATGAAGTCTCCAACAAGTAAATATATTCAATACTTACACAAATAATGTCGAGAAAAAATGTTGGGGTTGTTTAGGGGATTTCCTCAGTAAACCCTCATTTCGATGTTCTCACCTCCACAAACAACCAGATAGATAGATAAAGAGATAAAGTATGCAATGAGTGATAAAAGAAAACCCCGCTATGGGGAACCCATATCATGAAATAGATAGGAAGAAATATAAATAAACAAAATGATAATATGTATAGAAAGGGGATGTGAGAAATCCCAAGATGCTCAAAAACACAAGATAAGAGAGATATCACCTATAAGGCTTGAGGAAGCCAAGTAGAGAATGATTGACAAAGACAACTACGAGAGCTAAGAAAAATATAGAGTGCTGTAAGAATGTGAGAGTGTTGCTGAAAGCTATAGAGAGTTGTGCAAGCTTGAGAGAGTGAGGAAAGAAAGAGAGAATGTAAAAGAAAGGAGAAGAGAGTTCAAGATGAATCCAAGAAGACCAAATGGATTGAAAAGATAGCTTTTAAAGACAAAATAGGAGGGAAAATAATGTTCTCAAACTGTTACAAGGCATCCCAGGTCGTTACCACTGAAAAATCATGTGACAAGTGGCAAGGCACTCAGAAGTGGTCATTTAAACATCAAAATTCCATAGGATGCTAGTGCGGCACACAGAGGTCAGCACGACATTCTAGTGTCTAGATAAATCATGGTACAAAATGACAGGCATGAGAAAAGCACAAGGTTTGACACAAAGCTAACACGTAAAGGAAGTTGCTAAAAATGGGTCTTGAGCATCATAAGAGTGAAAGAAGGCTAATGCAGGGGCTAAAATTAACCTACACAAATTCTAAGGGAGTGGACAATAAAGTGGATACAAGAATGTATGTGAAATTACAAGAAGTGCAATTTTACAACATTACACATCCATTCACCATATTTAATTTCTCGATTTGTATTGACCATTAGTATTCTATTCTAAGATTATCCCCTTTCTTGTGGATTATCCTAACCCCAATAATAAACTTCCCATTATTTATATCTAAATTATATTGCTATAAGAATCACAATACAACTCTATCCTATGCTACACACCTAGAGTGTTGTCATACTACATATAGTATTGACTTTCTACGTATAGTATAAATAATATACAATCATACAAAACCCATTATAGTATAAATATCTATATATGTATAAACCCAAAATAAATGTTTCCCAATAGAAGACACAATCAAGGAACATTTAACAGACATGAAAGCATCATAACACACATAAAATACAATCTTTCCAACATAATAACAAAGGAGTAGAAATCAACATGCTTGTTTAAAGCTCCAATTGATTAATCTTCCCTCCTAGCTTAAAGGCTCAAACTCGCTTGCAACTTCCTCTAAGAACAACCCAAATTCCTCTATTATCTTCTCACTAAATCTCTCAACAAAACTAAAGTAATACAAAAAATAACTCTCTAACTCACAAACTCTCAACTCACTTTGCAAGAAAATTGCTGCAAAATAACACAAGGAAATTAGAATGATAAGTGTAATAATTGGTATAATGAGCACCTCTATTTATACTTGAACCACAAATTTTAGGGGAAAGAATGCTCTCTTACACTTCTAGGGTTTTGCACCTAAAAGGAGAGATTTCCCACAAAAACTTGGTGGTTCATTCAAGATTAATGCAAATATGATTGAAATATACTTAAATTAAATGTCCTAAATGTAAAGATATGATAAAAAGTGATTGAATACTAATGAAAAACTAATGAAATGCAAGGTGTTTGAAAATACAATGTGATATGCAAAATTACCTAAGAATGTAAACAAACAATAATATAAATGAAAGGGACTGGAGAGGTGCACCTGGAAACTAGAATGTGTTGGAGAGGAGCTTTGGAATCATTCAAAATTTATTGTTGAAGAAAACTAGGACTCTTATTCCAAGCTGGGTGACTTAGTCTCATTTCAGGGAGATTTTGTCAGAACAGGTTTCGGGAAATGGGTATCCAGAATTGTAGAAAATACTTTTTAGGCCTGACAGTGGGACTAATTTTCCACTAATGGTGACTTAGTCCACCTTCAAATTTTGTGAATCTCAAAGATGCAATCTGTAGCTTTTGGTCTATTCTTCAATTCCTGACAAGAATCTAGTTCTGAATCTGCAGACTTTGACCTGTAGGTGATCTCTAGGCTTATTTTAGGATTTTGTTGACTTTGAATGATGTTGACACCTTTTAAAACCTTTCTCTTTGACAAATCTAAATACAAGACCTACAAAACACACATGTAAAGAGGGAAAAAGGGTTAAGGGTTAGAGAATAGGGGTTTTCCTTAGTCAAACCCTTGAAAATGAAATGAAATAGAAAGATAATGATGATTTAACATGCAATGCTACAACTCACTAAACCCTCAATGTAGAAATATGAAGATATGAAAGTAGATGCTCCAATGAATGATGCTTGAAATGCCTAAAATTCTTGAATGTTTGGATGCTTGAAGAAAGAATTATTGGGGGGTGAAAATGAAAGGAAAACCCTTTATTTATACATGATTGTGCCCTAATTCCCAAAACTACCTCATCACAGGCTTACCTCAAGGTCAAGAGAATAATATCTTGCCAAAATTATAAAATAGTTTTTATTTTTAAGCCAGATGGGACTAAGTCACCCCAAGTGGCGACTTAGTCCCACTAGGGCAATTTTATTGGGTGTCGAGAATTAAAATGTATTTAATGATGTTTAATAGGATTATTCTCTAAAACACACTTAAGTAAGGCTTGCAAGTGAATTAAGGGGCCATTTATACATAAGAAAAGGTCAAATTATTGATGACAAACCTAGAAAAGTGTGAGAGTTTGTTACAACTCCTTATAACACTTTTAAATAAGGCTTGGTAAGTGATAAAAAGAGGTTATTTAGGTGAAATATATTAGAAAGGTCCTAGTAAAGTGTGAAAGTGTGTTACAACACTTCACAACACCCTTATAAGACATCATAAGGTTTTTATTGATTTACAAGAGTTCAAGACCTAATGTGAATGTGTTGGCCACATTACAACATTAAATCTAGGCAAAATCGGGCCAAAATCTATAAGAAATACCCAAATGAGCATAAAAATGTCCAAGGATACATTTGTTTTGACACATTTAGCCCCCACTTTAGTGAGAGGATGAAATTTCTTTAAACTCACACTAAAGTACCCCAACATGCATATCAAGAGGGATCCAAATTCACTCATGCCGACAAGATGAGACAACAATAATCAAGAGGGATGATCAAGCCCCTAAGATCAAGATCCCATGGAAAACCAAACATTAGAACAAAGGAACACACAAGAAAGTGATGTGAGAGAATGAAAGAAAGGGAAAGAGAGGATTGAATCAAGCTTTGATTGTTTGTCCAGCTCGTTGTGGATCAAATCTAGGTTGTTTGTCTAGAAAATGCATACTCACTCTGAGGCAACGAAACTCATGGTTTTCTATCGGGTGAGAAGGCCCAAAAAGGTGAGAAACATAGACTCATGGTTGGTATGAACTCACACACACACAGGTGGCTATGGGGAAAGTCACGCCTGGGAATGGGCTTCCCACTCAACCATACCAAATTTATACCTCTTCATAACTTTAATAAGGTGCCACAAAAAAAAAGGCATTTCAAGCTTCATAAGACAAGCAAAAATTTGTATGCTTGGAGCTCATGAACAAACAAGATGTCACCACCTGCATGCAAGTTGTGTTATGCAAGGTGGCCATACAAAAAATGAAAAATACAACATGCAAAAGAATGTTCAAAGGATTCTTGCTTAGTTCATGCGAAGTCTTTAACTTAGGGAATATTGTGCCTAATGTCTCCAAGAGAGGACTGATCAAATAATAGAAAATTTGTAACTTAGGGGATGCAGTGTGTCGCATCAAGCCACCAAGAGTAATTTAATATGATAAGATAGATCATGTTCATAAATTACATCACATCCAATGTTATCCACAAAGAAAAAAATGCATCGTATGAAATAACAAGGTTGCACTAAGAACCATGAAAAATGAAAAAATGCAAAAGAATTAATTCCAATGTATGCCCCCACTTTAAAGGAATTGCTAAACACCATACTGTGAACAATTTATTTAAAGTAGCAAACTAAAAAAAGCAAAAAAAAGAAAGAAAGACATGAGAGCCAACTTGGAAAGCCCCTATGCCAAGTCATATGTTTCTGAGGGAGGTTGGACCATGCAAAGGAAAATAAAGGAAACGGAAGGGGTTTCCCCCAAAATGTAAACACCAAACACAAAAGGGATCTATGGATTTGGGGTCAGTATGTTTGTTGCTACAATTTTTGTAAGGAGCTTAGAACTGTCAGCATCCCCCAAATACATAGAACTAGAAGAATGACACAAAGAGAGTTAAAACAAAGAAAATGAAAAATCATCTTGGGTCAACATGGAAGAGACATAAGGTGTCTCGATGATTTGTATCATCCCCAAAAGGAGAACAAAGCCAAAGAGAAAGGAAAAGGCAAAATGAAAAATGAAAATATTTTGGGTCAACATGAAGGAGACATTGTGGTCTCAATGCCTTGCATCATCCCCAAAATGAAAAGACAAAAAAAAGGAAAAGAAAAAGAAAAGGCATCTTTTGGGTCAACATGAAAGAGACATGGAATGTCTCAATGCCTTGCATCATCCCCAAAAGGAAAACACAAAAAGGAAAAGAAATGGGAGCCTTTTAGGTCAACATGAAAGAGACATTTCAGTCTCAATGCCTTGCATCATCCCCAAAAGGAAGGCAAAACAAAAGAAAAAAGAGAAAAATTGAAAGAAATGCACAACATATAGAAGAATGAAGGTACAAATAGAGTAATGGAACAAAGAGATAGAACATCAAACAAAATGTCATGGGAGAACACGTTATGCAAATGCAAACACACAAAAGAAAATGCAAATGACTAGTAAGGCAAATGCAAGTCAACCATCTAGCAATTCATCTACCTCCCAATCTTGTTCAGTGTATAGTGAGGGTGGGCAACTGGCTAGAGGGATAGGAACAATTGCAAAACTGGTATCAAGGTAAATTCTCATCCTAGGAGAATTGTCATGCAAGCTCATGGAAGAGGAAAAAAATGTGTTCAGATCATTATGTACCTCTTCGTCGATTTTAGCAATATCATCATCATCATCTAGATTAATCACAATAGGAGGATGAATGATGATGTATTTGGAAGGATGTAACTCTGGTTTTGATTGTTGTATATAGGATTGATTTGGTGTAGTTGGGGAGGAGGATCATCATGCATTGCTTCTATCAAGTGTGGATTATGATTTTATTTATTGTCTTCTTCATGTAACTTGCGAGCAAGGGCATGATGTCTACGCCTACACTCCCTAGCACCTCTATTTCTTTTGATTTTATTGTCAAGTTGTGTTTTTGAAGGAGCGATGTGATCAACCATAGGTTTATTTTTGTCCTTTATGGGAGGAATAGAAGGAACCATGGAAGGTGGCTCATCCACTTTTGCCTTTGCTTTGTAAACTTGTTTTATGTGAGGAGGCATGACAAAGTTACTTTCACAGTCTTGGGGTCTTTTGGATGATGTCAGGAAAGTGTCAGGTGTTGGTTGAGCTTGGTTGTGTGGTTCTTATTCAGGTTGGAGCATTGTTTCATCTAGGATGGGAGTGTCTGAAGTGGATGGATACATGTTGCAGAGAGACAATTCGGTTATTTTCTTGGCTTTAAATTTTTGGTAAGCAATGAAAAAGAAATATTTTCAAGGCATGATGGGTTCCATAGGTTCAGGCCAAAAGGATTCTAAGGAAAATTTTCTTTTGGAAGACAAGGGATTAAAGACGCTATGGTGGATAGTGAATATTTCATTATCAAATGGAAACTTTAAGAATTTTGGTAGAACCGAAGGGACAACTTTCATTAAGCGAAGCCATGGGTGGCCTAGCCTCAAACAAAATTGATCTAACCGCGGGATGATGGAGAATGTAACATCCAATGTTTTAGGTCCTATTTGTAATGGAAGGACGATTGATCCTATCGTAGGGCAAGAAAAACCATTATGTGTTTTGATCCATGCTTTAGTTTTATCATACTCATCTTGATAAAGATCATGTAATACCAAAAATTCCTTGGTGATCATGTTCTCTCCACAGGCAAGATCTATTAATATCCCATTAGTGGGCTTGCCATATATATGGTCGGCTATGTAAAGAGGACCATCAGGGAGATTTTTAAGTATGTCCTAAGAGGAGAAAGTAATATCAAGAGATTTCTTAGGTTGGCCCTTACGAGGGATAATGTCTATCACACCTACCATTTCATCCATAGGATTAACATGGATCACATGATGTTCATCATTGGTAGCAACATTCATCACATCATTCTGTGAAGTTTCACTAGCTTTGACAAATGAAATATTATGTTTCGACATTGGATTGGTGAAAATTTGCAAGTTTTGATTTGGAGGGGAAATAGACTTATTGCCTTGATCATTGACACCTGCAATAGATAGAAATCTAGAATCAATGAGGTCTTGAACTAGATGCTTAAGACACTTGCATTGTTTTGTGTCATGTCCATTTTTTCTATGATAATGACAATAAGCATTGGATTTAAAGTTAGAGGGTACCCTAAAGGTTTAGTAGGGTCGGGTGCGTGAACAACAGGTAAGGTAATCATTTGTTGTAAAAGTTGAGACATTGTCTTATAAAGGGTATCTAGTAAAGGTGTGAATTATCTTTTTGGATCTCCATAACTAAAGGGCACCACGGTTTTAACAACATCTACTTGGTTGTTGAGGGGCGTTAAATTGTAAAAACCCTTTGTTTTTCTTTCTAAATGGTGAGGCATTATTTTGGTTGGCATGTTTAGATTTCTCAATTCGACTAGAAGTGGGTCATGTATCTTGACTACTATTTGAATTGTGGTAATCACAAAGGTTCATGCATAAATGCATGAAAGAGGGGAATTTCATCATAGTGAGTTTATCCTAAAGACAAGTTTGCAAGTTTTCTATAAACATATTTTGAAGATGTGGGTTAGGGATCTTGAAATCGATTTGGGAATAAAGTGATTGCTATCGTGAGATAAAAGTAGTTATCTTTTCATCATTATTTTTCTTGGATTGCATCAAGTCATCCAAGGTCTTCTTGGGAGTCATATGCACTTGAAAATGATTGATAAATGCATTAACAAGTTCATTAAATGAATGGATTGAATTGTTTGGTAAAGAAGAAAACCATTCCAAGGTAGTGTCCTTTAAACTCCTAGGAAACATTTTTGCTAAAAATTTATCATCAAGGAAAAAGTCACTACATAAAGTGGTGTAGGCATTAACATGGTTAGAATGATCTCCCTTCCCTGCATATTTCTCAAATCTAGGCATCTCTACTCCTTGTGGCATTGGGGTTCACAATATTTCCAAGGAAAATGGGCTGCTAGGAACATAATATGTGGGTGGGCCATTATGATTTTGGTTGTTGGTAGATATTTTTTGTTGCATAGATGAGACAGTTTGGAAAAGTTGTGTTATGAGAGGGTCAGTGTAAGTGGTGTGAGGTGGAAGGGAAAGTGGTGATGGGTTGTAGTGGTAGGGCAAGTGAATGGAATGTTGATGGATGGTATGGTAGAAGAGGATAAAACATGAGATGCCACATAGGAGTGAGGGATGCTAGCAGGAATAGTCGAGGAAGGAATCACATTACTAACTTGTTGCATTGTGGTGGAGACATTAGGAGTTGTATAGGTAGGTATGGAGGCTACTATTGAGGGAGGAGGAGTGTGAGGTCATCCTTGGCTAACCATAGTGTTTTCTGGTTGAGAGACACTAGAGGTGGAAGGAACATGTTTTGTATATATCTCAACTATTTGTTTCACAATGTCTAGGCCTTCATCACTTTCAAGCATGCAATGAATGTTTTCTATAGTTGGAACTGTGGTGGCTGAAATGTTTTCAATGCTCACTTGATGTTGCAAGTGTACTAAGTCCTCATGAATTTGAATGATCTTGTCTTGTGGGATATCACCAGGCATACGTTCAATATGCATGCTACTTGAGTGCAAAGAGTTACTAAGGGTATTTTCCATGCCTAGTGTACTATTATCAATACTAGGAGTGGAAGCTCTAGATAACCCAATATCTACAACAAGTGTTTTATCACGAGATGTCATGAGTCTTGAAATTATTCTCACTAAGGTATTAGTAGTAGGAAACCAAACACTCATGCAAAGGTTTCTAAATGTAGGGTGAATGCAAATGCAATGAAAACAAAGAGCACTAAAATGTTGATAGCTAAAATTCTGGAAAGCAACACAAAAAGGCAGAAACAACAAGCAAAAATGCAAAAATTACAGAGTAAATTCTAGAAAATGTAATAATAAATATGCAACTGGACTAAGTCACCCAGGGTGGCAAATTAGTCCCAATAGTGAATATTTCAACAATTTTCAAAAAAATTAAATGAAATTTTATGATTTTTTAGGTTTTCAAATGCAGATACAATATGAAAATGCAATTTTTTTATTTATTTTTAATGAAATGCAATGCAAGAATGCAAGCTATATGATCTTTTCACTAATGCAATTTTCAAAACCCTAGAATGAAAAATAATTCAAAACCTAATGCAATGTTGACGCAAGCTAGTCTTGGAATGCAAATGTACTTGAAATCAAAAGTAAAAATGTTCTAAAGGCAGGTTCACCAAAATGGACCGCAAATTTTAGGGGAAATAATGCTTTCTTACACTTCTAGGGTTTTTCAACTGAAAGGAGAGATATTTCCCACAAAAACTTGGTGGTTCATTCAAGATTAATGTAAATGTGATTGAAATATGCTTAAATGAAATTCCCTAAATGTAAAGATCTAGTAAAAAAGTGATTGAATACTAATGCAAAACTAATGAAATGCAAAGTGTTTGAAAACACAATGTGATATGCAAAATGACCTAAGAATGTAAACAAATAATAACATAAATTAAAGGGACTGGAGAGGTTCACCTAGAAACTAGAATGTACTAGAGAAAAGCTTTGGAATCCTTAAAAAAAATTGCTAAATCCAATTGGGACAGTTACGCCAAGTTGGGCAACTTAGTCTTGTTTTAGGGAGATTCCGACAGAACAGATTTTGGGAAACTAGGTATCTAGAACTACAAAAAACACTTTTCAGGACCAGTAGTGGGACTAATTCTCCACTAATGGTGACTTATTCCACCTTCATCTTTCGACAATCTCGAAGATGCAATCTATAGCTTTCGGTCTATTCTTTAACTCCTGACAAGAATCTGGTTCCAAATTTGTAGAATATGACTTGTAGGTGATCTCCAAGCTTCTTTTAGGGTTTTTTTGACTTTGAATGATGTTGACACCA
The DNA here is from genome assembly GCA_007115665.2 of Sequoiadendron giganteum. Taxonomy (NCBI): domain Eukaryota; kingdom Viridiplantae; phylum Streptophyta; class Pinopsida; order Cupressales; family Cupressaceae; genus Sequoiadendron; species Sequoiadendron giganteum. Next base: position 407,413,673 of record CM021107.1, read on the forward strand.
TTTAACACCTTTCTCTTTGAAAAATCTACATACAAGACCTGCAAAACACACATGTAAAGAGGGGAAGAGGGTTAAGGGTTAGAGAATAGGGATTTGCCTTAGTCAAACCCAAGTTTGGTAATAAAACCCTTGAAAATGAAATGAAATGAATTAGAAAGAGAATGATGATTGAAAAACATGCAATGATACAACTCACCAAACCCTTGATGTAGAAATTTTAAGATATGCAAGTAGATGCTCCAATGGATGAATGCTTGAAATGCCTAGAATGCTTGAATGCTTGGATGCTTGAAGAATTAATTGTTGGGGGTGAAAATGAGACGAAAACCCTTTATTTATACATGATTGTGCCCTAATTCCTAAAAATACCTCATCAAAGGCCAACCTCAAGGTCAAGAGAATAATATCTCGTAAGAATTATAAAATAATTTTGATTTTTAAGTGAGATGGGACTAAGTCACCCCAAGTGGTGACTTGGTCCCACTAGGGAAATTTTAATGGGTGTCGAGAATTAAAGTGTATTTAATGAGGTTATTCTCTGAAACACACTTAAGTAAGGCATGTAAGTGCATTTAGGGGCCATTTAAACATAAGAAAGGGTCAAATTATTGATGACAAGCCTATAAAAGTGTGAGAGTTTGTTACAAATCCTTACAACACTTTGAAATAAGGCTTGATAAGTTATAAGAAGAGGTTATTTAGGTGAAATATATTAGAAAGGTCCTAGAAAAGTGTGAAAGTGTGTTACAACACTTCACAACACCTTTATAATGCATCATAAGGTTTTTATTGATTTACAAGAGTTTAAGACCTAATGTGAATGTTTTGGCCACATTACAACATTAAATCTATGCAAAATCAGACCAAAATCCATAAGAAAGACCTAGATGAGCGTAAAAATGTCCAAGGATACATTTTTTTGTGACACAATACTAAATTGTGAGAAACCAAAGGTTACAAACAATTTAATATTTCTACCACCTTTCAAACCTCATGCAATGACTCACCAAGCTAACTCATAGGTTTGCAACACATAACAATCCTCACCATTTAAATGGTTGAGTCAACTTGTTACAAGGGACAACAAGACTCTTTGATAGAGTCAAATGAATAGAAAGCTCACAAAAAGGTTTCCTAAATTTAATTCCTTCACATAATGCTACCAAGTTTACTCTTGACTGTGTCTCAAAGCTATTATCAAACATGCACATTTTGCAGACTTCTTTTGCATCCTGAACACTTACAAACTGGCACCATATTCATATGTTGGTGTCCCATATTTATAGTGCAACTAGAGTATTTCCTCATTTCTTTAAAATATATTAACTTCTCTTTGCAACGTATGCACAAAAATTACAAATCCAAATGTGCCTAATGAATTTGGTTGACTTGGTCTAACATTGTTTCATGCGCTGATTTATTATGCAACAGGCTACACCATACATTATCATATGCACCTTTATTCACTTAAGCACTTATTTATTATTAGCAATAATAACAATGCTATATATTGCACTTTGAGATTATCTCAAATAACTTTCAATCATATATAATATATCTATATATCCTTCATGATATATCTACTTATTTCACAAGGTTTAACAAATACATTAATTATCGATTATCAAACATATATAAATTTATACTAATATATACAGTATATATACAATATATATACATATATATAATATTATTTCAATATATTTATAAAAAACTCATACTTGTAACCTTCGATTGACATATATACATGGAGAGTATATATACAAATTTATATATATGTCATTTTGGTGCAATAGGTATTCCCATGCATATGGGTAATATGTCCATGAACATACATAGGTACATCTACCTACGTATACTCATGTACATATTCACACAAATGTATGAGTTTACTGTAGGCATGTACATATATGCATATATACATTTTATGAATTATATCAATGATATAACAATAAAAACACAAGGAAGGACTTCAGCTCAACATCAAGACTTCATCACATTCCTCATTCCAAACATTCATAAAAAAAGATTGCAAGCCAATATAAACATTCACAATCAAAACTGAAGATCACTTACCCATTACCCAAACTGAATGAAACTAACTAGGACCAACTAGGGAATGAGTGTGCGAATGCTTGAAGTAAGGTCGAATTAAAGGTTATGAGACCAAGTTCATCTCCTGAGTGATACTTCCCCACTCTTTTGAAGGTTTGAACCTATTCCTACATTCAACTTAGTTCACCATAATAGTAGTTATCCGAATCAATACATATATATGCATCACATATATTTCATATACAAAATCATTATAAAAAATTAAATTGAATCAAACAACCATTCATCGTATTTCTATCAGATTTCATAAAAACACATTCACATATATTAAAACAATTTACCAAACTAGGTAATAGTAAATAGGTAATAACACGCAGTGTGTAACATATTCCCCCACTTGTGAATCATCATCCTTGATGATTTTTAAGTATAAAATATGTTCATATCATAAAGAAAAACATCACAAAACATCACATTACCAATAATCATTGTTTTCAAGAGTTTTCAAAATCTAGCAAGACTTGTGGAAACATTTGCTTCATTTTAGTATAGTCTCCCCATGTGACAGAATCTTCTGCATACTGATCCCATTTGACCTTGCATTATATAACCTCTCTCCTACACACGTGGAGCTTACATGTTTTGAGAACCTTGAGAGGCTTGATCATTACCACCTCTTGGTCTTGCACCTATAGATCATTCCAATCAATAGCATGGTTATCGCCTAGTATATACTTCTTAAGATACAAGACATGAAATACATTATACATCCTAGAAAGAGATGAAAAGGAAATTCTATACACAACATGGTTGGTTTCCTCAAGAACCTCTAAATTTCCAACATAGTGCAGAGCTAGTTTGGATGACTTTCCAAACTTGATAGAACTTTTGTGAGGTTTAACTCACAACAAAACCCTATCCCCTACTACAAAATTCCAAGGTACTTGTTTAGAATCAGCATAACTTTCCTACCTATTGTCAACTTCTGCTAACCTCTGCTTGATAATTCTAACTTGTTTCCCTATTTTTTATAACATCTTTGGCCCAAGGATTATTGTATCTTCCAGTTTATCCCAGTTTATAGGAGTTTGAAACTTCCATATAATGCTTCAAATAAAGTCATATTTATCATAGAATGATAGGAGTTATTATATGTAGAATCTACCAATGGTAGGTAATCCTCCCACTTGTATTATTGATTCATGCAATACATCCTTATTAGGTCTTCTAATACTTGGCTCACCCTTTCACTTTTCTCATCCATCTTTAGATGATAAGTAGAAATTATGTTCAATTGTGTCCCAAGTGAAGTAAAAAAGGTTTTCCAAAACCTATATGTCACTCTAACATCCCTATCAAAAATCATCTTTTCAGGAATCCCATGCAATCTAAATATCTCTTGAATAAAATTACATGCTATTATAGGAGCTCCATTAGTTAGATTCCTTGGTATGAAGTGAGCCACCTTTTTAATCTTGGCAACCTCTACCAGAATGGCTTTGTGCTTGTTCCTTGATATAGGGAGACCTTACACAAAATCCATGCTAATAACTTGCCACTTACTTTTTGGAACTTCATGTGGATATAAAAGACTTGCAGGATGGTGATGCTTTGTCTTTACTATATGGCACTCTAAAAAAGTTGCTACAAATCTTGTTACATCCCCTTTCATACCCTTCCAAAAATATAATGGCTTTACATCGGCTAACATCCTAGTTACACCAAGATGTCCTTTATATGGTGCATTGTGAACTTCTTCCATACCATGCTCCTTAATTCCCCAATGTTAGGTACATAAATCCTTCCCTTAAATATCAGTAAACCATTAGGTTCAAACTAATACCCCCTGTACCTTCGATCATGCTTGCCTAATTTTTTCATAGAACTAGTCACCTTTAGATTTTTGCAACACTTGATCCTTGAAGTCAATTTGGATTGATATCATAGAGGAGATATGCCTCCTACGAATTAAGGCTTTGGCAACCTAGTTCTCTTTTCCCTTGATATAACTAATGTTGAAAGTATAGTCAGATATCAACTCCAACCATCTCCTTTGTCGTGCATTTAGATTAGGTTGGGTAAACAAATACTTTAGACCATGATGATAAGTCTTCAGTTAAAATAGTTTTCCCAATAGATAATGTCTCCACATCTGTAATGCATGGAAAACTATTGCTAAATCTAAATCATGTGAAACATAATTTTATTCTTAGGGCTACATCTTCTTTGAATCATAATCTATGACTTTCCCCTCGTGCATCCGTACTCCACCCAAACCTTCCCTTGATGCATTTTTAATTACTATAAAGTTACCATCTGGATCTGACACTTTTAGTATTGTTGTTTTGGTCTACCTTTCCTAAATTTGGTTAAATGTTGCTTAACACTTCTTAGACCACTCAAAATTATTCCCCTTCCTTTATAATGACATGATGGGAAATGCTATTCTTGAAAATTTTGTGAAAAACTTACAGTAATACCCAACCAAACCCATAAAACTTCTAACTTCTAGCACATTCTTGGGTAGCGACCACTCTAACAATACTTTTATCTTTGCTAGATCAATCGCAATACCATCAAAAAAGATTACATGACCCAAATATTTTACTACTTTTTCGAAGAAGGTATACTTTGAGATTTTTCCATATAAATTATGCTCTCTCAATCATTGGAGAACAATCTCTAGATGCTTGAGATTTTACTCTTCATTCTTGGAGTAAATTAAGATGTCATCCAAGAAGACCAACACAAACCTATCCAGAAGTATCTAAATACATTGTTCATTAGGTTCATGAGTGTTGTTGGTGCATTCATCAACCCAAATGGTAGGACTGTGAACTTGTAATGTTTGTATCTAGTCCTGAAAGTAGTTTTAAAAATGTCTTCGTCCTTGATTCTTAGTTGGTGATATCTAGAACATAGATCAATATCCAAAAACATTTTTTCTCCTCGCATATAATCAAAGAGATCATCGATATGTGGAAATTTATACTTTCTCTTTATCATTGCTTTATTAATCAATTGATAAGAAATGTACCATCCTCTTTCTTTACAAAGATCATTGGTGCTCCTTAGGGTGAAACATTGGGTCTTATCAATCCTTTAGACAAAAAATCTTCTAGTTGTTCCTTTGACTCCATTAATTTAGTTGTGGTCATACTATAAGGTAATTTTGATATAGGTTCCGACCCTAGTACTATGTCGATGGAGAAATCAAATATCCTCTTAGATGGTAATCTAGGTAATTCTTCTAGAAATACATCCACAATCTTGCGTAAAATAGGATATTTCTCCATGTCTATTTTTCCAAATTCCAACACTTCACCCTCTTCAACATCTTGGGAGTCTTGAGGTCCATAATATAATATATCATCTTGAGAAATGAATTCCTTGCATTCCTCACGTTTCCCCATTTTTACTGCAAAGAGTTGACAACCTTTCTTCTTCTCCTTATGCATCTATGCATCAAATATCTATCATAATTTAAACTCTCTAGGTGTTCCTTGTAATGACACCTAGTTACCTAGATCATCTAAGCACTCAACTATTTTAGCATGAAAATCTACCTTGGCCCTATGTTTCCATAACCAATTCATCCCTGAGATAACATCATAAGAACCTAAGGGAGCTATGTATATATTTACTTCTGTTGATAAACTTGGAAGTTCAATCCTTGTTTTGGACAAACATTGACTTACTTCATCTCTTGTCTAGTTTTCATATTTTACAACTCAAGAATTTTCCATGTAGTCATATTTTCTAGAAATTTGACTTGTTACTCTAGGAGAAATGATTTTTTTGTGGCACCAGTATCTATTAAAATTGAAATGGGAATTATAGACAAAGTACCTGAAACTTCTATTAGAGTAATCTGACATTTTGCTTGCCAATTATCCACAGTAGCATGAATCCCTTGCTACAACACAGGTTTTTGAGGTGGAAGAGAGTTACCATGTGGTTGTGTCCCATATGTTTTGCATGGATATTTACTCACATAGTTATCGCCACCACATGTAAAACATCCCTTCACCAGTCCCCTCCTTTTTGCAGGTATTCCAGAATTACTTTCATTTCCAGCAACATTGTTTTTGAAGTTGTTGTTGAATTTTTTTTGTTTCCTCTTTGATCTCTCCTTGGTTCACTCCAATTATTTTGGGGTACCTTATCCCTTTTCTTTTTATTTTTTTTCCCTCCACTAGGCTTCCTTCGATTTTGATTGATCTGTATCCAAACAAGCTTCTTTCTCTTTCTCTCTTGATATTTTGAGATAGAATTAAGCCTTTTTTCTTGTTTAATTGCCTTCTCTTACACCAAATCCATCCTAAATAGACCCTATACATCTACCTCACCACCTATTTACACATTGAAACCCTTGATAAACCTCCTTATACAAAATTTATTGTCCTTCTGGTACATAGGTATGTACTTTAGGAGTCGAGTGAAGTTCTCCCAGTACTCATTCACTGAGGAGTCACCTTGCCTTAGGTTTTGGAAGTCAATGAGCTTTTGGTCATAAAGAGTTGGTTAAATCATCACTTTCAAAGAATCTCCAAAAACTCACTCCATGAGAGACTTAAGGAACTAAGACCAAGCTCCATTTTCTTACTCATCCACCAATTAGATGCTTCACCAACCAACTAAAATTTTCCCCATATGGCTTTAGTGGCTTCAAAGTAATTTTTGATTTTGAAATACTTCTCCATCTCTGTAAGCCATGCTTTCACCACATCTCCAGTAGTACTACCTTCAAATTTTTGTGGCGTGATCTTTCTCATGTCACATGATAACTCACTTGCCAAACCATTCCTTTTGATTCCCTCAGAATATTATTGTGACCTATCACTCTCTTGATCACTAGATTGAGTGTGATCATGGGAATTATCCCCTTCTTCCTCATTATTTTGGATTTCTTGGTCCTCTCTTTCCATTCCCCTAACTTCTTATTCTAGCTTCATCCATGATAGCCAGAATGCAGTCCAACTTAGCTTTAGCATTCTTATCACCTTGACCTACTTCTTGAATTTCCCCAGAGTTAGTTCTTGTATTAACCATTTTTCCAAGAATAGTTATTCCTGAAGGTTTCATTTTAATTAAATCTATGAAGGTTTTCTTAATGCTAAAAATATTCCAAAATATATTTCATTTACATTTAAGTAATTCTATTTGAAGAAATCATTCAAAGAAAAAATTTCATTATAATCAAAAAGAATTTTCAATTTCCTTGAGTTTACATAGAATGACTATTTAGATAGTCTAAGGGAAAATATCCCTTGGATTCACTTTTTGATACATAATTTTGTGGGGTATAACCCTTAGATTTTTTCTCATATACATCATCGAAAGGATAATAACCCTTTGATCTATCCTCAAACACATAGTTTCAAGGTACATAACCCTCTGATTCACCACTTGTGGCTATTACAATAACCTTTTTTAAGGGAAGAAATTGAGGATCCCTAAATATCATAACTAGACTAACACTACATTTCAAGGGAATATCCCTGGAAAGTGAAAAATATTTTGACTTGGTTGGAGAGACAAAAGGTAATAAATTGAAGATGGTAGCCTTTTTCATCCTTCTCTTCTCTTAATTGATTCATGAAAGGGCATTACTGAAAGTCTCAATATTTCTCAACTAAATGGTGTTGTCATAATTGGTTCCCTCAATGGTCCAAACAAGGGCTTCTCTTTCTTTCATTGCCTGTAAGTAGAACTCATTTCCTATTACTGACTTTCTTGCAGTCATCTTAAGATGCACCATATTGGCATAAGAATCTCCAAACATTAGACTCATATAATGTTGGATTGGAAACATGGCGAGCACATAGGTTCTAGAGTTGAACCTGGTAGCTTTGATACCATGTGTAACATTCCCATTGTTCTACCTAGTAATTTTACTAAGTTTTACCCACATGCAAATTTTCTATGTAACTAATGTAATGAACAATACAATTTTTATTTTCTATTCAATAATAAATGCATCATTTGAAGTGTAACTTCATCCAAACTTTTCCATTGCATAATCAAAGAATCATTCCAATAATATAAGTATGATTTAACTTTACATAAATATATTCAAGATATCATTCCATATTTACAATTTCCATATAGATGGTAACATGATTACATACATTGCTTCAACAAGTTTACATGAACTAGAAATACAAATGGTCCAGAATGTCCTTCTCCCAAATCTTGGCCACCAACTACATGAGGAGAAGCATCACTCAAGCACATTTTTGTCAATCATGGACTTATTGTGATCCCCCATACATCTACCAAAATTGGTAAGATGGCCCTCCCTTTGATAAGGAGTTTGGTTTGGTAACCTCATCCTTCAAATAGCCTTTTTTGAGCATAGTGGTGTTTCCTACATATCTAGAGCTACCATAATTTCTACTACCTCATGTATGATTACCTCGGTCTAGAATGTAAATTGGATCACATAGTGAATTCTCATTGTACACAATGACTACCTACACTACTTTTTCCAAAGATTCATCACCCAATAAATTCAAGTGAGGTCATATATTCACCACATTTAATTGCTCAATTTGTATTGACCATTACTATTATATTCTAAGGTTATCCCCTTTCTCGTGGATTATTCTAACAGGAAACCTTCCCATTATGTTATATCTAAATGAAATTTCTATGAGAATAATAATACAACTATATCTTATGGTATGCACCTAGAGTGTTGTTATACTACGTATTGTATTGACTTTCTATGTATAGTATAAATAGTAGACAATCATATAAAACTCCATTATAGTATAAAAATATAAATATGTATAAACCCAAAATAAAGGTTTTCCAATACAAGAAACAATCAAGGGACATTCAAAAGACATGAAAGCATCATAAAACACATAAAATGCCATTTTTCGAACATGGAAACATAATAAGCAATCTTTCCCAACATGATAAAAAAGGAGTAGAAATCAGCATGCTTGTTTAAAGATCGAACCAATTAATCTTCCCTCCTAGCTTAATGGCTCAAGCTCACTTGTAACTTCCTCTAAGAACAACCCAAATTCCTATACTAGCTTCTCACTAAATCTCTCAACAAAACCAAAGTAATACAACAAAAAAACTCTCTAACTCACAAACTCTCAACTCACTTTGCACAAAAATTACAAAAAAATAACACAAGGAAATCAGAATGATAAGTATAAATATTGGTAGAATGAGCACCTCTGTTTGTACTAAATTGTGAGCAACCAAAGGCTGTACAAAAAGTTAATATTTTTTCCACCTTTCTAACCTCATGCAATGACTCACCAAGCTAACTCACAGGTTTAAAACATATAAAATTCCTCACCATTTAAATGGTTGAGTTGACTTGCAGTTACAAGGAACATCAAGACTCTTTTACGGAGTCAAATGAACACCAAGATCACAAACAAGTTTCCTAAATCAAATTCCTTACATAATGCTGCCAATTTTACTCTTGACTGAGTCTTAAGGCTATTATTAGACATGTACATTTTGTAAAATTCTTTTGCATCCCAAACACTTACATATTGGTGTCACATTCATAAGTTGGTGTCCCATATTTATAGCACGGGTAGACTATTTCCTCATTGCTTTAAACTGTATCAATTTCTCTTTGCAATGTGTGCACAACAGTTACAAATCCATATGTGCCTTATAACTTTGGTTGACTTGGTCTAACATTGCTTCATGTGTTGGTTTAATATGCAACAGGTTGCACCATACATTATCATATGCACCTTTATTCACTTAAGTGCTTCTTTATTATTAGAAATAATAATAGTGTTATTTATTATGCTTTGAGATTATCTCAAATAGCTTTCAATCATATATTATATATAATATATATACTTATTTCACAAGTCTAACAAATACATTAATTATCAATTATCAAACATATATAAAAATATATAAAGATTAATATTACGTATATATATATAATGTAGTTTTGAAAAAAGTATCCCTTTTTCACACTTAATTTGGGAATAATTAATATTAAAATGAGCTTAATGTTACCTTGATTTAGTGTTGTAATGTGTTTTACACATTCACATTAAGTTTAGGGCCCTTTTAAACCGAATGGACTTAATTGTGCCTTATTTAGGGTTTTGTAAAGCATTTATTTACACTTCCATGCTAATCTAGGGCTTCACTAATTAATTGAGGTTATTTTTTCCTTAATTGACCCCTTTAATTCAAGTCCAAGCCTAATTAATTACAAATTTTGAGGGATAAAGCCCGACATTCATAAATGATATTACACAACACTTGATTCTTGAAGGTGTGTGTCCTAGGTTAGTGACCTAGGACCCATTCATCACCTGATGAATGGGTCCTCACTAGATCCTAGGACCCTAATTTTACATAAATTTTAACATCCCTCAAATTTTTTCCTAGTTAAGTGTGTTAGGACCCATTTTCCCTATGGAAAGTGGGTCCTCACTTAACCCTAGGACCCCACCTTGGGATATATTTTTGGTGGTATTTTAGTGATTTCCAATTCAAGATCTGATGTCAGCTTGTGTTATTTTAATTCTAAGATTTAATGATAAGATATGTATAAATACAAGGTTATTTCACTATGTTTTCACCTAAGACTTTCATGAGATCAAGCAATTTTCACAAGAAAATTATAGAGTATTCAAGAGCATTCAAGAATGCATTCAATTGAGGATTGGTGAGTTGTTACATATTGTTGTCCATTCATCATTCCTTTATGCATTGTTTCATTACAAGGTTTAATTATGAAAATGGGGTTTTACCAAGGCAAAACCCTATTCCCAAACAAACAACATTTTTTTCCTCTTTGATGTGTGATTGCAGGTTTTAGGTTGAAGATGAATTATAGAGAAAAATTTCAAAGTTGTCAAAGTTGTCACCATTCTTGCAAAATCATGAAAATTGAGCTAAGGATTTATTTTTGGGTTTCCAACAATCTTTGAATAGGATCTGGGAGTTCACACATTGGAGAATAGAACCCAAAAACCATTTTCAAAAACCCTATCCAATACCCATTCGCCATAGGGTGAATGAGTCCTTAATGAGGCCCAAAAAAGAACTTTTTTGCAATAAGTACACAACATTTGACCCTCTAAAAACTTGCCTTTTGATTGGTATATCAGTTAGGTTTGTTTTTAGATATTCATTTATGGATTATAACACTCATAATTGAATGAAATTAGAGAAAGAAAGGTGCATCATAATTTCCATATTGACGCCACCATATTTTTTTTCATTTTCATTTTGGTGAACTCGACCTATTAAGCATTGTAGTTTGTGATTTTAGGAGTCATTTTCATCCTAGATTTAGATCTTGCATTCATTTTCATTTAATTATATCTCATTTAGGGTGTTTAGCTTGCATTCAAATTTGCATCCCCTCTAGGATTTTAGGATTGCATATTTTGCATTCTTTAAATCTAAAAAATACAAAAAAAATGGTCATCTTGCATTTCATTTGCATAACATAAACTTACATTTGAAAATTGAAACAAAATTGCATATCACACTAGGTCTTTTGGGTCATCATTTTGTCACATTTTTAACTTGCATTTCACATTGCATTCTACAAAAAACAAAATTGAAACTTACTATTACAAACCTAAATCTAAAAACCACTAGAAAAGACTTGAAAATCTATAAAAATAAGTTTCAAAACCCTAATATAGGACCCATTCACCCTAGGGAAATGAGTCCCTAATCAGGTCTTGATCTGTATTTTTAGAAATTAAAATATTCATTTCTTTGCTTCTTTTTGTTGCTTTCAGATATCTATTATAGTTTTTGAGTTTTTGTTTTATTCATTTCACCATATCTAGCTTAATTTGAAACATTTAGTGTGTTGTGTTATTTGAAAATTAAACTTACAAGATTTAATTTTCAGCTTTTTATATAGTGTAGTCAGAAAATTACCTTGTTTAAGTATAAAAATCTAAAAAATGGATAAGTATTTGAGCAATGTGTGGAAGTCCTTGTTCTCCTTGGTTGATGTTTCAATTTATGTTTTTGGAAATGATCCTAATTCAATTGAACCTAATAATTCTCACCCAACTCCTAATGAGTTTCCTCGTGAAGTTGAAATCATTGGAGAAGAATATGCTAGCATGCATGAGTTCATAAATGATTACCTAAACAATATCAATAATAATGCATCTTTCTATCCTTCAATGAATCAACCGACAAAACTTGAGATGTTTGGTCTTTTACATCTTGAAATCGAGTCATAAACTAAGCCTAAACTTCCAACAATGAGTGAACCTAGTTCCTCTAATCAAGTGCATAGTCATTAATCTTATGTTAACAAAGTGAAAAACACTCCCATCAACCTTGAAGAGACCTATGGCCAAGGCTTTAAGATTTCAATAAACCAAGGATGTGACATAACTAATGAGCATGGAATTAATAAAATTTTAGAGAAAATTCCTATTGAACAAACAAAAGGGATAAGATATCAAGATCCTCCTACTGACATAAGTATCCTCCTTCCTAAATAACAACCAATGCCTCATAAGGATGATAGGATCAGCTTAGGTCCTCCTCCTGAACATCTACCTCAAAAAATTGGTGAATCAAGCAAGCAACAAAAGCCTTATAACTCAAGAAACTCAAATTTCCATGTCCTATGTCTGAAAATGAAAGAATCTTACACATGCTTCTAAATCAAGGACTTATAACATTATCACCCTTCAGAGAAAATCCAAATCCAGATCCTAAGAACACAAACATGTCTTATTGTCAATATCATAGAGTTATTGGACATAGTACTAATGAGTTTCATGCTTTAAATGAGTATTTAAGAAGTTTGATATCATAAAAGTAATCCCTTAAAGAATATCCTCTTTCTCCTTGTCATGTAATAGTTGTAGGATCTTAGTATTCTCACTATTACATGTTTTGCATTCATTGCAAATCATTCTCTTTATCGCAAGGATCTCATTCTTATCACCTATCTTGGCTCACCCTTTTCCTGTACTTAGTGAGGGAAAGGGGTTAGATATCCTTGTCCTATTTTTGGCATTTGTCATTGTCTCTTTGGCTACCTATCGGCCTTCTATATATATCGACAAAGATTGGGATGTAGATGACCTGCTATAGGTTGAATCGCAAGTGCCTTACTAGTCTTCTGCATTGTTTTCTTTTTCATGTGATTGAATGTGTGTAATGTTACCCCTTGTGTTGTCTCATTTGATGTCTCTCTCTCTCTCTCTTTTTGTGCATCCCTCTATATGTACCTACATTATTCTATATGTCATAAACATTTTATCATTTTCACTTGTCTTTTGTTTACCTTTTGAGGATGATGCAAGGTGTTGAGACATTTAGGTCTCTTCCATGTTTACCTGAAAGGATTTTTCTTTGTTTTCGCTCTCTACGTGTCATTCTTCTAGTTTTATGAGTATTTGGGTAATGATGACATTTTTGAGATCTATAAAAATATTGTAGTAAAGATATATTGACCCTGAATCCATAGATCCCTTATGTACTTTTGGGCACAACCCCTCCCTCCTTTTTCATGGTGTAGCTTTATTTCATAAACATATGACTTGGGATAGGGTTTTCCAAGGAAAGCTCTCATGTATTAGGAGAAAACATTGGCTACTTTAAAGCAATTTCTCATAGTAATGGTGTTAGCAACCGCTTTAATTTGGGATCCTAGATTGATGATATCTTTTGACATTTTGCATATTTCATAGTGTGATTTTCTTTTTTCATGCGATGTGTCCTTTTCTTGGTGGTGTTATTGGATTTGATGTCCTCCAAGAGTCTGATATTTCTTAGCATAAATTTTTTCGCTTAATGGTGATGTGACACATGGTGTTCCCTAAGTTGTGAACATTTTACTCTAGATGTGTACTCTCTTGGATAAATTAGACACAATGATCCCTAAGAAGAAGACCTTACACAAATGAAACAAAATCCATTTGAACAAAAATCTTTAATAGCAGTGTTATTCATAAGTGTTTGGCATATCACAACTTGTTGACCTTGTGAAGCTCAAAACGTTTATTCAAGGCCACCTAGCATAACACATTTATTTCTTGTGGATCCTTGCCATGTTCATAGGTGCATAGAATAATGGGTCCTCACTAGGTCTTATGATCCTAATTATACATAACATTTAACATGCCTCAAAGTGTGTCCTAGTTAAGTGTGCTAGGACCCATTCACCCTATGGAAAATCGATCCTCCCTTAACCCTAGGACCCCCCCTTGAGATATATTTTTGATGATATTTTAATAATTTTAAATTCAAAATCTGATGTCAGCTTGTGTTATTTGAATTTCAGGATTTAATGATAAGATATGTATAAATACAAGGTTATTTCACTATGTTTTCACCTAAGACTTTCATGAGATCAAGCAATTTTCACAAGAGGATTATAGAGTATTCAAGACCATTCAATAAGGCATTCAAGGGTAGATTTATTGAAGATTATTGTAGCAATCAAGATTCATTCATCGTGTCAAAGGCATAGCGCATCATGCATGTTGTTGAGCTAATGTGTTGATGTAGCATTTCAAGATCAATCAAAAATATTCAAAGGCATTGTTCCATATCAAAGTTCATGATCAAGATCGACATTTATTGAGGCCACTTCATGCAAGATTGTTGATTTCTACTCCAAGGTTTCAATTGAGGATTTTTACATAGTGTTGTTCATTCATCATTCCTTTATGCATTGTTTTATTACAAGGTTTAACTACCAAAATGGGGTTTGACCAAGGAAAAACCTTATTCCCTAACAAACAACATTTTTCTCCTCTCTGATGTGTGATTGTAGTTTTTAGTTTGAAGATCAATTGGAGAGAAAAATAGGAAAGTTGTCAAAGTTGTGACCATTCTTGCAAAATCATGAAAACTAAGCTACAAGATTTATTTCCAAGTTTTTGAATGTCTCCAACTAGGATCTGGGAGTGCAGACATTGAAGAACAAAACCTATAAACTAGTTTTCCAAAACACTAGCCAAGACCCATTCACCATAGGGTGAATGAATCCTCAGTGAAGCCTAAAAAAAGAACTTTTTGCAACACGTACACAACATTTGACCTTCTTAAAAATTTCCTTTTGATTGGTATATCAGTTAGGTTTGTTTTCTAATATTCATTTTGCATTATAACACTCATAATTGAATGAAATTAGAGAAACATAGGTGCATCATAATTTCCATATTGATGCCACCATATTTTTATTCATTTCATATATACAATTATATAAATATATATACTAATATATATGTAACTATATTACTTTCTACATATATATTAATATATATACATTATATACATATACATAATATTATTTCAATATCTTGATAAAACACTCATACTCATAATATTCGATTCACATATATATATGGAGTGTATATATACAAATATATATGTTTGTGTGTGTGTGTCATTTTAGTCCAATTGGTATTCCCATGCACATGGGTAATCTATCCATGCGTCTACCTACGCATACTCATGTACATATTCACTCACATGTATGAATTTATTGTAGACACATGCATTTACATATATATACATTTTATGCATTATCTCATTGATATAACAATAAACACACAAGGAAGGAATTCAACTCAACATCGAGACTTCATCACATTCCTCATTCCAAATATTCATAAAATAAGATTGCATGACCAATATAAACATTCACAATCAAAACTAAAGATCACTTACCCATTACTCAAACTAACTTGCCTTAACTAAGACCAACTAGGGCATGAGTGCATGAATTCTTAGTAAGGACGAATTAAAGGTTACCAGATCAAGTTCTTCCCCTGAGTGATACTTCCCCTCTCTTTTAGAGGTTTTAACATGTTCCTACATTCCACTTAGTTCACTATAACAACAATTAGCTGAATCAATACATTTAGATATATCACATATATTTCATATACAAAATCATTATAAAACATTAAATTGAATCTGTATACACCTAAAATTGGTCTGGAGCATCCAATTAATTAAATATGAATTATTTAATTAATTATCCTAATTTCCTCTACTGTTGAATAAATAGAAATATTTATTTAATATAGTTCACATTCACATTCTTCATAAATTCTTCTAAATCTCGTCTTAATTAAATAAACAAAAATAAATACTTTGTTCGATTTAATTATCATTTCCTTATTTCAATCTATCACATCGTTTCTAAATTAATTAAATAAAGATAAAAACACTTTATTGATTAAATTTCCATTATTCTTCTATTTTAATTTAATAAACAACTATCCTATAGTTCGCTTTATTAAATTATTTATCTTTCTTTTGCTAATTTAAATAAATCAAAATATTTGAATTGTTGCACAAAAAATATTCCAATCTATATTCTCTCAAAAATGAATTAGATTTCCTATGTCTAAACTATGTCTAATTTATGTCAAAATTATGTCAAATTAATTGATTGAAACTTCATGAAAATTTTTGGAGACAAATTGGAGACAAATTTGGAATTTGATCTCTCAATCCTCCTTCATCAATTCTTCCTCTTCTCTTGCTTGGTGTTTTCATGGGTAGAGACAATCTCCATCTTTCTCTCAATTTCCTCCATCTCTCACCATTCAATTCTTCAGATTGAATCCAAGCCTTTCAAATCTTATCATCAAATCATTTGAAAATCATGTCTGGGGCACACAAAATTATTATCACCTGAAAATCATGTATGGGGCACACGAAATTATTTTTTTTCATATCATCAATCTTGGCAGTAGCAACAAAATATTTCTTCGAAGCAACGCGTAAACACATCACTTCAAAGAGGGGCAAAATGTATACACCTAAAATTGGTCTGGAGCATCCGATTAATTAAATACGAATTATTTAATTGATTATCCTAATTTCCTCTACTGTTGAATAAATAGAAATATTTATTTAATATAGTTCGCATTCACATTGTTCATAAATTCTTCTAAATCTCGTCTTAATTAAATAAACAAAAATAAATACTTCGTTCGATTTAATTATCATTTCCTTATTTCAATCTATCACATCATTTCTAAATTAATTAAATAAAGATCAAAACAATTTATTGATTAAATTGCTATTATTCTTCTATTTTAATTTAATAAACAACTATCCTATAGTTCGCTTTATTAAATTATTTATCTTTCTTTTGCTAATTTAAATAAATCAAAATATTTGAATTGTTGCACAAGGAATATTCCAATCTATATTCTCTAAAAAAATGAATTAGATTTCCTATGTCTAAACTATGTCAAATTAATTGATT